>LPNX010639603.1:0-38230 GCA_001517045.1 Pseudotsuga menziesii
GGAATTGAAGGTCTGAAATTTATTTCCATTTTTCCATTCCCATTAATCATTTCATCTGATGGCTGGAGGGTGGATGCTGCTACCGCCAATCTATCTGCTAAACCATTCATTTCCCTATGGACCTTTTGAATGTTAAGTGCATCAAACCATTCCATAGTGTCCCATGTGGCATTCCTATACTTCCTTAGTATGTCATTTTTGCATTGAAACTGATTCTTAATCTGGAGGACAACTAGATCTGAATCACCCTTTATGTTCAACATCTTTATCCCCATATCTTTAGCAGTTTCTAACCCTAGGATCAATGCCTCATACTCAGCTACAATGTTTGATGCTTCAAACTCTAACCTGAACGCAAAATTGTATATTGTATCTGAGGGAGAGATGATCACGATGCCCGCACCCTTTCCGGTTTTGGAATAAGCCCCATCGAAGTACATTTGCCAAACTTCATCGATCTTTTCATTTTTAATGTTTTCCTTAATGGGGGCCATGAAATTTGACAAAATAGCATAGTTTCCGAAATTATCAGTGAAATGAACAAATTCGTTTCCAGGCTTCTTAGGGTTTTCTACATGTCGTTTCCTTAGGCTTTCTCTGTGGAGAATCACCCTAGTGTTCTCTGATGCAGGTATAGTAGCATATGTCCAATCCATTTGGATGTGCCCACCAAGAGTTGCGGCCCATTTTTTGGATAGCAACATACCCCAATTATCTGGGACATCTATTACCACCACATCCATTGACATGTCGATATCTGAATACTTAGCTAACTTGACTTGTAAATTTAATATTATCCCTACCACTTCAACTTCTCTTGCATCCATGGCACAAACATTGTGGTAGGGTCGGGTGACCCTTAGATTTAGCTGCTCCATTACTTTTCTAGTCATGACATTTGATGAAGCACCTGAATCTAACATACAGTTATGAAGGAGAAGTTTATCAACTAAAAGGGAGACATAGAAAGGTGGGTGATCTTCTCTCCTTGGATCAACACTGTTGAGGACTTCAGGCATATCTATAGGTTCGGTAAGTTCAGCTTCAAATATAGCATTATTATTAGGAAGGGGATCCTCCTCGACAATTTTATGAGCTTCACTTTGGCTATCCTCTAAGGATTTCAACAATTTTTCCTTTTGACCGGGGATCTTAAGGACATTAGTTGCATAAACATGAATTTTAGCATTACTTATCCATTCTCCCATATCAATATTTGACTCAGGGACAATAGGAGGATCTGGAAGGGAAGGAGTGGTTACCTTTTTCTTGTACTGTTTAGACGGTGATTGCTTTTCTCTCCTTTGAGACACAACTCCCTTGAACCTGGCATCCTTCCTTTCCTTAATTTCCTCCGGAGGAGGCATTGTACCATAAAAGTTAGAAAGGAGATCCTTCTCGAAACCGTAATCCGTGGCCTGCTGCCAATGCTGGTTTGATAGAGGATAGGTTCGACCTACCATGTACACATGATCAGACTCGCCTGATGTTGTTTCCTGATTATTGACCTCCGCCATCCCATGTTATATGACCTGGTTTGCTACGTAGCAAGTGCTTTTTGGGTGGAATTGCTCACAAGGTCTACACCATGGAATTACTTCTTCTACCAGGTTAGTTGAGTCTAACTGGTTTGGAATCCTAGACTCTTGCTGAGGAAACTTCTTTTGATACACTTGATTCTGTTTTGGCTGAAAATTCCTAGGTCCACTATTTCTCTCCAGTGTGACTATTCTGTTTTGGATTTTTGTCATGAATTGGTCCTAACTAGTCAACACTTTTTCCAACATGCCAGCTATTTTTTCCATGGGGTCTTTAGAGGTTTCCTTTTCCTCTAATTCAATGGCCTTTCCCTTTTCTTTGTTGTACGAAGTATTTCCCCTAGTGTAACCTGGAATGTTGGACTTGCTCGAAGATTGCATATTCCTTTCTATTTTCTCGGCTAGATCTTGAGCAGTTTTTAAATCGACCGGATCTTTATCCCTTAATTGGTATCTTAAATCACCAGTGAAAGCTTCGATGTAGAATATCAAGATGGAGGCATCGCTTGGCTTGATGTCTCTAGGGAGGTCCGCAACCACACGCCCGAACTTAGTATTAAATTCATCCATGGTTTCATTCTCCATCTTCTTTATATTATGAAGGGCAGCAAGCAAATGTCTTGGTTCTTTCTTTTCCCCCCACTTCTTCTTAAAACCTACTAGGAATTCACTAAGGGTTTTATATGAATCATCACCAAGGTTTTCATACCATTCCGTGGCATCATCCTCTAAGGATAAAGCAAAGAGCTTCATTTTGACATCATCATGGTCATGAGCAGCATCATTGCAATAACCGACTAGGTGCCTTTCGAACTTTCGAAGGTGAGACTTGGCAGTGATGGCATTATTGCCCTCGAAACTGGGGAGCTTCTTGATCGCATCATTCGGAATGTTATGAGGAGCACCTGCTATCTGAGAAAAGTCAAGGGGTTTGAAAAATTCTGTCATTTCTTGAGATTAGAAAGTATGACTCTCTACAAATATGTTATGGATATCTGAGAGGGATTGGTCTCCTAAATCTTCAAGGTTCCTACGAGAAGTATTCCTATTCAATCTTTCCCTAATAAACCTTTCAGGATCAGGGAGAGGATTGAATAATTGTCGGTGGTTTCTTCGGGTAGAAATTCTTGAAGGGAAGTTAGACAGTGGAGTCGCCAGATGCATCGAGTTTTAATTTTTATGTTTTTTAAAGACTAGATCAATCAAAAGTTTTTATCTTTTTAGTTGTTTAGAAAAAAGTTAAGCTAAGTCGTACTCGGGAATAAAAAGATTTATCCCCGGCAATGGCGCCAAAAAGTGTTGCTGCCTTTTCACACACCTGGGTCATGTGGCAGAAATATTCAAGCCACTCGGTGTGTCCTTGGGGGCAAGTCTCGAGTCAAGGCTGTCACCTTGTTCTTGACTCCTCTGTTTAGGCTCAACTCCTAACGGAGCCAAGGGGGGTAGACCCTATTTAGTTACTAAGGATGATTACTTAGTGTGGTGATGTTAAATTGAATTAGTTACTTAGGAGTTCGAATATTTTAACTATAGTCAACTGAAGATGACAAGATACGAAAATAAACACACGAAAGCACAAAGCTAATAAACAATATATATATGAAGCAAAAATGACCAGTGCCTTAATAATGGAGTCAAATCAAAGAGATCAATGTGCTTGGAGTGAATGTTTTGCGATTGCATCTTGGTATGTTTTAAGTTAAAATTGAAGTATGAATTGATTAAATTAGGCTAAGGGGGGACTCCAGATATACCCGAGACTACTTGGAGTATGTCCAAAACAAAACCTCTACGGCTACCTGCAAGGAATATGTGGGCTGAAATGGAGTCTCTGGGGCTATTGTTCGTAACGCACCCGTTAGGCTGTGACAGAGATTGGCGCCCCGAGGTCACTTTTCAGTAAGTTCCCGCTTCCTTTGGGTATTTTGCCACCGTAGAGGTTCGATCGAGGTGTTGGATTTTCACCTGATGGTTTGTCAATTGGGGAGAGTGAGTCCTAATTATGCTAGTCACCCAAGTGCTTTTGATATAGCTTGACTAATTGGACGAACCGCAGCCAAGTGCAAAGCATACACACTGGAGTCTTGTAAATTTTAATAAGTTTTAACTAGGTGTTCTTGTTTAAAAGAAAAACCCTCCAAGAACCTCTTTCGATCCAAGTGGATCTCAATCAGGGAATCGAGGAGGGGTAAATTTTATAGTTACTTATAAACAAAAAGTAGAAGAAAGCAAAAATATACACAATTCAGATTTCTTAATTAATCCTACCACGAATCTCTTTCCCCTTTCGGGTCAATCGGGAAATCGTGGGGTAAGTATTATGATTACTTTGAAAATGTGAGATATGGAGTATGGAATTAATAAAAAGATTAAGTATACTACCCTGCAAATCAGGTCAATTCTAGTAAAAATGAAATAAGCAAAAAACGACGAAAAGGGCACCGACGCGAATCCCCCGAGGGGGGATGGGGAATGGGCTCGAAAGAGCCTATTCCAAAAATGATTTTATTACAATGGTTACAATATCAATGAACTGATAAATCAGAACTTTCTTGGTCTTTATACAGGCTGAACCAAGTTTTTACAATTTTGCAAAACAATTAAGAATTTTTTGGTGAAAAGAGAGACCCCTGGGGGGATTTGAACGCTCCTGAGACCACTTCAAACAGCAGCTTCCTTTTCTTTCTGTCAGACCTGCTAAAGGACAGCGAGAAAGTTAGAATAACATATGCCCAAAGGCACTTTAAGAGTACCTTTGGATCAGCCTACTTTATCTAAAAAATAATGCGGTTAAACTAGCTAAACCACCGAAAAAGGAACCAAGGAAAGCAAGCTTTCCTTGGGATCTTGGCTTGCTATTTGTGAAGCCAATTAAATTGCACTGATATTGCATAATATTAAACTTATTGAACAGAAAATGAAACTACCTTAACAGCAAGCTATGAATTTTCACTAAAATGCTTGCGAAAATAAGGTACTTTTAGCTAGATCTCTTGAGATTGAAATTTATATGCAAAATGAAACTAAGATCTAGACTTTGGAAGGGATCTTGCTAATTAGATCTATGTGTGTTTTTCTTGATGAGATAGATCATAGCAACAAGAAACTTTTAAAGTAACCGATTTGAGGAAAGTTTAATAATTTTTAAAAGAGAGAAAGGGGAAGAAAGGTGCTTGTTGTTGAAGCAGATCTGCAGAGAAAACTTGATAGTGAAGCACTGAGGGGCATGATCTTAGAAATCTCCGCTGGAAATCAATGGAATCAAACCTGAACCATAGATCTTCCAGTCATGGTAAACCTGTAAACTACAACACAACTCCTGCAAACAGAACTATCAAATCTGGAGATACATATGAGAAAGAGATGACACAGTATGCAAATAACCTTATTTAACATACAGGTATTAACTCATTCAAACATATGCAAGAAATAGAAATTAAGTAATCTTACTTACAATGATCTATCCCTATGATTTCAGAAACCATTTAGGCAGACAATAATTAAGTGCAAAAAATTGGAAAAATAGCAGTTTCACCTCGAATGCAGCATGACAATGACAATCCACACATGAAAGGTACTCCACAATTGAGCCTCCAAAGCTTCTCTTTATTCAACAAATGAATATCAGTACACAGTTTACAATGGCAAGCCCTTTAGTCCAGCTCTAACTAGCTTGGAAGAGGGAGCCTCAAGCAGGATTTATACAATTTGCAGGCCATCCAGCCCAAGGGGGGCGCAATTCCTCATGGAATCAAGTGAAATCAACTGATGGAGAGTTCATCAATGCAGAACTGAGGCTGAACTGAGCCTACTTGTCAACCGGGGGCCTGATCTGGCTGACACACCAACCCATACACTGCCACATCGTCCCACAGAGCATCCAGGAGAGTCCACAGGTGTGGAGGAGAGAGAGAGGGTGCAATTCCCCATGAAGACCACTGCAGATCAGCTCTGGATCTGATTTGATCCCCTCCTTCAGTCAAGGATTTGTCAGATCCAGTCAATCTGCTCTAGATCTAATTGATTTCAGTCAAATCGGTTGAGAATCCATTGATTTATTGATTTTGGATTTGCTTCATTATTCATCAATTTATTAATTAAAATAATCAATAATTGATTTTTGGGGCTTTCTGACCTGAGTGATGGAAGATCACACAAAACTTAGGAAATAGTGGGTCCATGGGTTTACATGGTGCTCTTAGCTTGAAAATGAGTGCCTACATGACTGAAACCGATTATTTGGCCCACTTTTATTACGTACTCAATTTTTCCAATTAAACTATTAAAAAATAGCCTAAGTGTTGGAAAAATTAAAATTTAATAAAAAACACTGAAAAAAAGTAAAAATTTGAAAAATTGAAAAACACCTAGGGGGACTTAGACATTCTCATATGACTCAAAAAATATGTCTAGCATGCTTATACATAGACACATAGACTCTAATAACCTCAATAGGCCCAAATGCCAAGCTGACCACCCCAACTTTGGAGGTATGGAGTGAAAAACTCAGAAATTATCAGTCGTTTATTCAACAACCAATAATAACCAAGGGAAAAAACACCCTGGGCTGATCGGATTGACAAATGAAGTCTAAGAGACCGAGTCTTTTACAGACACTATCATGCTAGAACATTTATTACAATCCCCCCATGGGGTATGAACATGTGATATGATACAACAAGCACTTCCCAGAAGTACTTCCAAGGGTCTTTTGAAGTCCGAACAAGTTAACCTTGTCCGGTTCACCAGGCTCATTTGATAAAAACCACTAAGTACAACTTAGGTGGTAACAGGCGTGAGGGACCTTGAAAACATGTTCATGTCTGGAGGAAAAGCATGATTGTAACATTTCATATGTTTTATTGTTATTTGCATTGAAATTGACATGTGCTACGTAGCTTGTGTGAAGTCTTGTAGCCGTACAGTCGGAGCAATTATGAGCTCTCATACTCTTAAACCACAGATCCTCACAACTTTCGATTTCCTTGATTGGAGGATTGATATGCAGTTGGTCTTGCGTAAGCATGACTACCACTGGATCATACATGGATGGGAGGTTGAACCTCATCAGCCGGTAGAGCGGAACAAGTTTCTGAACCGTTGTGATGCAAAATTCGGGTACTTATGTACTTATATATCCAGAGATCTCCTCTTCCACCTAGAAGGCTTGAGGACTCTCAAAGAATCCTAGGAGAAGCTTGATAGCTTGTTTAACAAAGAAGACAAGCTTCGGGGATACATTCTGGAGAATGAGTTGGTGTCTTTATGTCCCAACAGTTTCGAGACTATTGAGCAATTCTTTACTAAATTCAAGTCTCTAGTACTCCAATGTAGAAAGTGCGAGATAGAGCGGAATGATGAGTAGAATGTCCTTTCCATACTCAACAAACTAGGCCCTGAGTATTCTATATTTGTTTCCATATTTCATTCCAAGCGGGAAAGCTTTCATGATTGGAAGGTTCCTTTATTAGATTCTTTTTTCGAGTCCTTAATCAAGGAGCAAGACAAGTTGATCCGAATGGGAGTCATCAAGACCTCTGAAGATCAAGATTTCCTAGTTACTGAATCTTCCAAAGAGTAAGCAAAGGGGAAATCAAATAAGAAGGAGTCAAAAGCAACTTATTCAAATCAACAAACTTCCGAAAGGGCCTCCAGCTCTAAGAGGAAAAATAAAAAGTGTCCCTACTCTATTAGGGTTTTCATCCAGAAGATTCGTGCATGAAGAAGACCCTTGACCAGATGAAAGATCTATGTGTTCAGAACAATATTTATCTTGCACAAAAAGAAGTGATGTCAGATGATGAAGAGCATACTGAAGAAGATGAGATATGCTTTCATGCAAGCCTCTCTCTATCGAAGGCTTATGTGATAGATTCTGGAGCATCCAACCACATGGTTGCTTCTAGGGAATCCTTCATCACCTCCCTTCTAGCAGGAGGACATAGAAGTCATATGGGAGATGACTCTAAAATCCCAAATATTGAGAGAGGTTCAGATAAATCCAGCATGATGATTTCATGCCCTGTCCTACAGAAAAGCAAATTGTTGAAGATGAAGAAGAAGCAAATTTTTCCCTATAGTCAATTCGAATGGAAGAAAGTCTTCATGAAGTGACTCCTCTTGTTGCTCCAGAAGTGTATGAGATCTCTGATATCTCATCTCCTCACATGGCTGATCCAGAAGAATACATTCAAATCTTTGCTTATGAAGAAAAACACTCTTCCTATTCTTTGCAAAATTTCTCCAGTAATTCTTTAAATTTTGTGCATAGTTTATCGATAACTGTTTCAGAAACAGTAGAGGAATTTGATTTCTCTATCTATAATGATGTTTCTGGTGTGCATATAAGTAATATTAGTGATATTCTGGAAATAATATCATATTATAAGAGTGATCCATTCACTCTCATGAATCTAGAGCTTCCAGTAAATTCCTACAGGATTACATGCACCGAAAATCAAAATTTTGAAGGAGAAAATTGTGCATCCACCGTCTTGGTGGAGCAAAGTTTTGGATATGATTTATGTTCCGATATGATAATATGTGATTCAGGTTTCAAGATTCAAGATATTTCAATATTGCTTATAACTAGTTTCACCAATTTTGGTGTGACAAATCAAGCACCGCAAGTCTCCTTAAATTTTTATGTTGAGGATTTGATGTTAGTTATTTCTTATGAATTTTCTGATATCAGATTTTGTGAAATATTGGATATTTATGAAGCTATATTAGATTATGGAACCCAATCATTTGCTCTCCACAGTCCTAGGGATTCTCTACCTTTGGTCACATGCTCATTTCCTCACAGAACTAGTAAAGAGGGAGACAGTCTCCTTCCGCTTGGACACTTTCTCCTAACACTTGGGGCTGATTTTACCACTCATGGTTTGTTGTTCAAGGCTGAAATATATCATTTTCTTGGTTTTTACTCACATGGTTTGAATTCCCAATAACCTTTGCTCTCTCTTCAGATGACTTCAGCTGCTCTACATGGGTCTAGTTTTCACTGTGCAGCTGTTTATATTTCTGATTCAGTTGAGTGCATTGTTCTTCTTCCAAAGAGAAAGATTCTTCCAGACATAAGCATGTTGTTTGGATTCATGGGTTCACTGTAGACACTGAGAGGGGGGGTGAATCAGTGTGAAGCCAATTTTAAACTTTTCTTAGCTTATCACAGTTAGCTACCAATTCATCATTCCATTACATAATCAAAACATCTTTCACTTCATCATTCACATAGAATAAGCATTTCATTCATAAAGAACCATAACACAAAAGAACACAACATATAATTTTATAATCTTTTTGTATTAGTTTTGGTTCGGCTACAACCGTTAGGCAAAATCAGCACCTACTGATACATAGAGCACCTACTCTATATCCAGGACCCTGCTAAGAAGGTTTTGAGGTATCCTAACCTCAAAAGCAAGTCAAGATTGCATTTACAATTAAAGTACACTGTCATGTCAACATCATATGTTTCTTCAATCTATTCTGCTACTGGTCAATGCCGCTGATCATCTGCTCAACTCTAATCATGCTCATCTGCTCATCATCAACGCTGCTCACCAATCACTGTACTCTAGTCATTGTCAGATCATCCCTGTAGATATTACTGCCACATCCTAAGCAATTTCTATCATATCAGCATTCTGTCCACCAGCATCATCACCAGCAATCTCTGTTACATCATCAATGTTGCTCATCACATCAGCACTGCTCATCATTTTGCCTTATGAGCAATTCACTGTCAACTGTCCAAGTCACTCCTAGCTGCACATAACACAGTCAACTCAATTAACATAAAGGTCTTCTCAAACCAGACTGTTTAACAGCAATCAACCTGGTCATCATCATCATTGTCTTCTTTACTTGTTGCTGGTCATTAGCCTGTCACTATCTTTTGTCATATCATATCAAACTGCAGTCACTGTCGTATGAATGGCTGTCACTTATCTTGGCAAGACAATGTATGTCACTGTCTAGCTATCACATAAAGATGCCATAACTGCTGTTAGGCCAATTTGAGACTGATGCATTTCATTCCCAAGCAAATATGGATCTTTTTACAGAGCTAGAAATGATTGATAAACAACCAGAAATAAATGGCAGCCTGTAGAGTTTAATCATCTCATGTACACTGTTCATATACTATCTGTTTATTTCAATGTGCGTATCACTCCTGTAAACTGTATACAACTTTGTGAATATGCTACCATATCAAGTACCATGTGTGCATCATCATGGAATACTGAGTTTAATGTTTATCAGAAGGTTTGTACAATCATATCACCATTGTACATCACTGTACATTCAGTCAATGGTATTCACATAGGTCATTGTATTTAATACTTGTATGCACATTCAAACATACCTTGTCTGTAGAAGATCACAACTCGAAGCTCTGCTGTATATCAGCATTACCCTAGCACTTCCTACAGTGAGTTATTCCTTACTGCTCCACATAAATTTCACTACTTACTGCCCAAGTCTTCAAGAGTCTCTCCTGTCAAGTCTTGTTCATGTTTTCAAAGGATTGCACCTGTCAAGTCTTAGCTGAGATCTTCAAGGAGTAGTTACGTATAAACATCATCTTCATCAAGGCATCATTTGTTATGTATTGCTGTTGTTGTGCATCACATCAACAACTTTCTAGATCTTGATGAGCATGCACAGATCTTTGATGTTTGATGAAGTATACACCCAGACCTCTCAGACACTTGCATATCATAGACCATACTATCCAGCCATTTAAATAGTCATAATAAGCTTAATAATAATAAAATAATATAATAGTACTGAAAATTGTTTCAAACCTTAAAGATGATCCTAATTAGCCTTGATCTTCATTTTGCATTTTCTTCCTCATACTTGCTTCTTCATTTTGCAATCTCAGACTCGGATCACTGCTTCAAATAGGGAGAAAAGACTGCTGCCATCATCACCATCTTCATCAGGGTCTATCAAACATCAAGGTCTTTGCTTGTGCATGTCAAAGCTCAGTGTATGTCTGTTGTAGATGGGCTATTTAGCCCCAAAGAAACCATTGTGGAAAGCTCAGTTTACTCATCAAAAGAAGGCAACAATAATTATCACTTACATCACCAAAACTTGGATTGTTTAGGCATCCCAAAACTCAGATTGAAGACTGTGTATGACTTCAAGAAATTCGGGACTGTTTCAAGCATATTTATGGTAAAATATATGGACAAGTAGCAGCCTGTAATATACACCCGAAAAATCTCAGTCCAAGTTAACTCAACCTCTTTAAAAATCAGACTTAAAAAACTTTACTGCTGCTACAAAAATTGGTGGACACATCATGCTTGAACTTATGAGTATAGGACTGTTTATGAGCTTCAAATGAGGACTGGTATGCTAAGAAAAAGCTCTTCATCATGTCATGTTGGGGCTGTTTGCTTGACTATGGAATAGCCTCCAGAACAGTCACAAACATAAGAGTTTTTCCATAAAAAAAATGTCCAAGAAGAATACTGCCTCAGTCTATTTTGTTTTTTGAAAACCCCAACACAATTCATAAGAAAGGACTATCAACAAATTTGGGACTGTGTAAATGGTGCCCTTTTATGGTGCTGGTTCAGCACATCTTTAGCACTTGATGACTCCAACAGCTCGCAGTTTTGTACTGTGTAACTACTTCAAACAGTTCACAATTTCAGACTGTAATAACTTCAAACAGCTCGCATTTTGGAGATAGATGACTGCTTCAGTCAACGAGCCCATCTCTCATATCAGTGTTAATTGTTTGCATGAATCAAGACATAAGAAACAATTCTGTTGTTGATAATGACAGGCCCTAAATCTCTGTTGCTGCCAAAATACCCATGAAACACTCAGCTGCTGATCTTTTGTCATCTGCTACTCCAAAAATAGACCTAAACAAGGTTGAGGTTGCTGCTGCCTTTTGTCACTGTTCCTCCTTTTATGTTGCTACTACAGTTCACTAGTTAGGGCATCACTTCATGTTCTTTACTGCTGCTATCAAATTAGGGCCACAAAAACCACAAAAAAAGACATAAAATGAGCTTGATTGCTGCTGCCAAATTGGGTCTGCTGCTGTAAAAAGAGGAAAAATTTAGACTGCTGCCTTATTTAGGGCTTCAAAAATTATCCAAAAAATTGCAGTATGCTGCTGCCCAAAAAAATCAGTCTGTTGCTGCCCGAAATTACAGTCTGCTGCTGCCTGAAATTTGCCTCAGTGGACAGTCTGAAATTTCCACAGTGCTGCTGCTCCTTCTGCGGCTACCTCAGAGACCTCCGAATTTACCTCAGTCTGACCTCCGAAATTGCAGAGCTAATTCAAAAATTTTGTCACATCAAAAATGAATTTTTGATGGGGTATTTATACTAAATATCCTCCATATTTTACTGAGCCGACTTGTATTTAATTTTTATTTTTAATGGGGCTGACATACTATAAAAATATTTTATTTTTTTAATAAAACTTTGACTGAGCCGACTTATAATTTTTGTTGGGCCGACATAGCAATAATTTTTTCACGGATTCTTTAAGCCACTTCAATGGCTCTTCAATGCTTCATCAAAGCATCTTAGGGCTCTTTCCAACAATCCATTGATTCTATAAATACAAGGGCTTCTCTATCATCCATAAGGTTTTAAGACCATCTCCAGGGGCCACTGCAAGACCTTGTTGGCATCAATGGCAATTTCATCAACATTCACCTGCACAGAAGAACCAAGATACTGCTGCTGCATAGTAGCGGCAAAAATTTTCAGAAGTTTTTTCAAAATTTGTATTCCTACTTATTTTGAGGGGGGGGGGTTCCCATGTTTTCTTAGTTGTACTAAGCAACATTTTTTATTATCTTCTAGATTGTATTTGGGTGACCTATGGTCTTGTTACCAGGGCCCATGGTTGTCCAAGTTAGGATTCAAGGGGGGTTTTAGGATTATTAATCCTCCGTTGGTCAAATGTCTATTAGATTAGTTATTGCCTAACTTAGGAACCTTAAATTAATTAAATGAGTCCACCACTGGAATTGGCTCCACATGGCCCAATGGGGCCTCATGTACCAGTCATTGAAGTGTGGGGGACAATGCTGGAGGTTAATTGACACGTATTGCATGTGCATGCATTAGCGGGGGTGCCTCCTAGACCAATCCCTACATTTTAGGAGCCAATGAAAGTCTCGGCACCAACCTACTTCAGTTAGTTGGAGTTAGCACTAGTTAACCACAGTTAGCCTTCAGTTACCTTCAGATGACTCACTATCAGTTAGCTAGCGCATGCTTTGCATGGATAATGCATGCATGCATGTGGAGGAGTGCTTTTGTTCACCTACCACACTCAGTTGCACTGAGTTAACTAGTTGTTACGGTCTGTTGGAGTTATTGGTCATCGGAGAGTTGATTTTATGGACTCCGATATTGATTGGGAGACCTTGAGTTAGAGAGTCAGTTAGATATAGTCTTATCCACTTGGAGAATTCGAATTCACTCCTCATGCATTCGAATTCTACCTATTTGTAATCTATTGTACATCGGATAATATCATGATGAATATACTGTAAATTCCTAAGCAATACTTGTTTGTTTCCTGCGTGGTTTGTTTTTCTTAGTTTGTATGTTCATCCTCCATTCAATTGCTGCAAAATAATAAGAACTTTCTTCTTGAATATCATATGGCATTCAAATTCTAAGATTCCAACCCATATTTTCTGCTATGGAAATCCCTACTTTGATTGAGGAATATCGAGCAATCGGTGCAAAGCTCTCATCATAATAAACTCCCTCTACCTGTGAAAACCCTCATGCCACAAAGCGAGATTTGAACTTCTCTACAAGGTCATCTGCAACATGATTTACCTTGTAAATTCACTTAGAAGTCACCACTGACCTCTCCTCTGGTCTTGGTACAATCTCTTATACATTGTTCTTCATGATGGAATGATATTCTTCCATCATGACATCTCTCCAAACATGATGTTGAGAGGCCTCCTCAAAAGTAGAGAGCTCTGAATCACGAATACTAGAAACCAATGACATACCAAATCTATCTAGAATCACAAAACTTCTCAATAGTTCCTTGGGTGCTCCAAATGAATTTGTTTCCTTTGCTATAATAATCAAAACACATTCCCATACTTAGGGTATAAAATTTTATCATTTAGGTTAAATTCCTAAGGCCTAAACTAGCTAGTTGACATCCACTTGCTTCCTTATGGTCAAACTTGCCAAAACTGGCTACAAGAGCACTTTGGAAATATTCTGGATAATATTTTGACAAGTCATCAGACTGTCTAGTTTAGTAAGTGCGCGTTCTTTCCTTATCCAGAATTAGATTGCTTTTCAACAGCGTTTTAAGACAAAAGGTAAAGCTAGTCTTAAGGAAGCTGCCTTATTTTTTGTACAACTAAACCTCCTTTTACTCTTCCAAAACCATGATTTTATCCACTTTCCTTCACTTATCAACTACTATAACTCATTCATCCTATTCATGACCTTCTTGACATATTAGGAAAGTGTTTTATGCACCTATGGGGGGATTTTGACTTTTTAGTAAGCTTGCTTTTGTGCTGATTCGAATAGCATCCTTATGCATTCAAATATCTGATGTAATTATATATTTGGATAGTCTATTTTTTCATAAGGTTGGCTAAGATAAACTTATTCAATAGAAGTTTTTATTATCCTCCATTTACAGTCTCCATTTTGAGTGAATCTATGCATGTTTTACAATTAATTTTGTGAGTTCAATTGATCTAAGCTTGAGCTTAATTTCCACATGGTATCAGATCCTTGGTAGCTCGATTGTTCTCCTCCTATAATTTATTTTGCAGGTTAGACATCACTCATTGGGATCACATTCTATCTATTCAAGGGTGTTAACCCAAAAAATCCCTCACTCAGCTCTATATGGCCTACACCACCCAAGGACACCCATACACGACCCTCATTTCACCCCATTTGACCCCCACACCCTCAAGAAGGCTTAAAAACCCCTAAAAAGAGCCTAAATATCTCTCTTAGGGGCTAAAACCTCCAAAAATGGGCTAAACCCCCTCAAAGGAGCTTAAAACCCCAAAAGGAGCTAAAGATAGGGCGGAAGGGGCAAAAAGCCCAAAAAAGGGGCTAAAACCCCAACCAAGGGCTTAAAACCCTAAAAATCCCCTCAAAGGAGCTTAAAACCCCAAAAGGAGCTAAAGATAGGGCGAAAGGGGCTAAAAGCCCATAGCCCAAAAAAGGGGCTAAAACCCTAACCAGGGGCTTAAAACCCTAAAAATCCCCCCAAAAAAGCTATAAATAGAGGGGTGGGGGTCACTCTCAAATGACTTCTCCCTTGCATACTGTTATGCTGCCTGAGTGGATGCCTTAAGACCCTTTGTCTCTCAAGCCACCCACACTACCTCTCCTCCATTCTCCATTGAGTCATAGCTCCCCCATCCAAGAGGTGCTTCTCCAAGCTAGGGCATGGTGGCCCATTCCATCAAAGAGAAGGTATAACCAGTGTTATTTTCTGTATTTGCTTCAGTATTTCATTTGCTTTCTAATCCATTGTTTGTTTACAGTTTTATTGCCTAACTTGTTTTTGCAGGTATTTTGGTTTTGACATTTGTTTGCAGGTTGTTGGAGCTAAACCCTAACAATGTTTGTAGAGGGGTTTCCATATTTCTTCTTATTTTTTGTTCTTTATTTCATTTTGTTTCTGTCCGTTCATTTTCTGCATTGTCCATCCAGGAACCTATCCTTCCGTCCTATAGATGGAAGGTAGCCATTCCTGCCCTGTAGCAAGGGAGAAATCCCTGCTACAGAACTGGCGACCATACCAGGTCGATCCCACAGGATCCCTGGGTTAGTTTTCAAAGTTTTAGTTTTTTGTTCATTTTTTTGCCCTAGGTTAATTTTTCTGTTAAATGTAGCTTATATTGTTGTTTATTTACATTTTCAGTTATTTTTGAGCCTCCTCAAGGCCAATCTAATCCCATTTGGCCACAGTACTAGTTACTGTTGGCCATTCTGTGATTTGCAAATCACTCAACTGTGCAAAAACGGTTGAATCGAATTTCTAAAAATTCATGTATGTTCGGGCTCATTTTCTGCCCAAACAGTTGATCCATTTGTGAATTTTCTCACCCTTATAGGTAAAAGGGCTCGTTTCCGAAGTGGGTTTTCAACCGTTTGAGGTAATTCCTCACGGTTTGATCACAATCCACTTCGCAAAAACAATACCTTTCCAGGTGCACGACCCTTTTTTCGGGCTTCACTGTTTGCTTTTATTAGGACTGTTAATGTGACTCAGCCACCTCTGTCCATCTAAACCATTTCATTTATGTTTTTGTTTCATTTTATTGCAATTTCATTTACATAACAAAGTGTAAATTAAATACTCAATGGGTTAATGAATATAGTTTGACTAAAATTCACTTAAAATCAACAATCTTGCTTAACCCTTCCTCCTCTACCCAGTCATCACCCTTCAGGGTATTCTAGGATAAGACGAAGGGAATAACTCATAAAGTAATAGGCACTTCACCCAATATTGTTCAAAACCACTAAAAACGGGTGACTTGGAAGGTAGAGGGGGTAGAGAAGGAGGGCTTCTCATGGCGCTCAGCGTCCTCCTTGTTGACCAAATTTGCATTCGGGAGGTGACCTGTGGATCTATGGATGGGCTTAGTCCCATTATGTTGAGATCCCAGCACCTTCTCCTGGTTGAAGAAGAATATAGGTGTAAGGTAGTCACCTAGTCAGGCTATCACAATTCAGGATAAGTAATGGTATATGTCTACAAAATTTCTGTTTATTTACTACTTCCATCCACAATGATATAAACTTTGCAAAATATTCATAAACCATTTGTAGCCACCAGATAATAGAAAAATGAAAAGACATACACACCATACCATGTAAATCAACCCAACTCAGTTCATGACGCTGAGAGAGCCACTAAAATTTACAAATTTACACTAAGTTAAAAATCTGCAGTCTTTGAGGACATAAGTCCCTGACTTCCTTAACCGTGGGAAGTACATGGGATCAGCCCAGAAACTCATTGTGAGGAGTACCACAGGAACCCCAAAGTAGATGCTTGCTGAGAGGAATTGCCAAGCGAAACGGGCAACGACCCCCATCGATTGAGTAGAATGCCCGTGAGGAAAAAAACCAAGCGTTGTCTTTCAACAGTCTTCGTGGCCGAGTGACCACCTACAGCCAATAGGAATCCATTGAAACCGGGGTCCAATAATCATTACCACCAGTTTGACATTCAAGTTTAACACAATTGATCCCTCACGCTCTTCCTCGCGCCTGAGAGGTGAACCACCTCAGTTTGGGTCATTAAACCGACATCGTTGCGACCATTCTCGATGACCTCCCACACCATCAGAAGGCCACACAGCCTCTGATTCAGATTCAGACCCATATCAGTCTGAACCAGACCTGCACACTGTACCATCAAGCCCCATGGTTGGTGCAAACCCGAATCCATTTTTCGGCCCAATTTCTTGTGGACCCATGTCCACACCACAAACTATCACCAATAACCCTGCAGGTGTCCCCAACACAGTTATGCAAATCGTGATAAGTCAGCTGCCACCACCCATATTGACCAGTCAAGCTATCCCATCTACAACACATGGGGCCAGTGGCCCTTCTACCTACACTACCCCTCCTGTCATACATGGGGGAAGTGGCCCATCCATCCACATTGTCCCTCCCACCACACTTGGGGGCAGTGGCCCTTCCACCTACACTGTCCCTCCCACCACACTAAGGGGCACTAGCCCATCTGCAATGGTGCCACAAGCACCCCCAACAATGCAAGTGCATTATGCACCTGCAAACCCCACCACCATGGCTGCCCCATCTCACATCAACTTAGGGTCAAACCTCCCTTTCATGGAATGCCTCAACTTGCCTGACTTGGCTCGGTTAACAAATAAGCCTATCCGCCATCAAGCTTTTTGGCCTCCCATGCCAACCAAACTTCCCTCAGACATTCCCAATTTTGAAGGGAAGGCAGGGGAGTGCCCCCAAAACCACATCATGACATTTCATCGATGGTGCTCATCAAACAGCATCGTAGATGATTCGATCAGGCTAATATTATTCCAACGCACCCTCACAAGTGCTGCAGCCAAGTGGTACATTGAGCTACCACAAGCCAAGTACCCAGATTTCAACTCCCTGGCTTTCATGTTCCTGCAATATTTCCAACTCCACGTCAGATATGACGAAGGAGTGGAGATCTTGTTATCTTACCGCTAGAACACTGCGACCCACATAACCGACCACATCCATGAGTGGCGGCGACGCTGTAGTTTGTGTAGATCCAACTGGATGACAGGATCTTATTAGATTGGTTCCTCAAAACCTTGCTCCCACCTATAGCAAAGGACGTCACATCTGAACGTCCCCAATCCGAAGAGGAGGCTATCCTGAAAGCCCAGTTCAATCTGATCTATGCACAGTTTGGGTACCTTTACACTGTCATTTCAGACGTTCCTCGTGCGGGTACCTCCTACTGAGATGCACCGGGGGCATCCCATGCTGCAGACGGCATCACAGGCTTGGTCTCTCACCAACCATAGCACCATCCAACACCACCTGCAACTCCACCACAACCAAGCAACACTACTAATGTGGCCTACCAAAACCAAACTCCAGACTATGCAAGAATGATGTCCCAGTCTGGAGCCACAACTTCTTATGCACAACCTGTGCCACTGTAGTAGGCTCAGGCCATGTCTTGGACAACACATCAATACACGGGGCAAATGCCCACATTTGTGGCATCACCACCCACCGAAATATACTATGCACCACCAGTGCAAGTGGTTCAAGCCCCTGCCCCTGCTCCACCCACTCCGTTGGGACAAGTGTTTGCACAACAAAACCATCCCAACTAGCCAGCCCCCAATAATCAACAAGGGCAAGCTAGGAATAACCGACCCCGGAACCAAGGCAACAATAACCGCAAGGAGGCGGTCAACAACCAAACCCTCCCAACAATGTCGTGGCAAACCGACCAGCCCAAAATCCTCCAAGACCAAATGCACCGAGACGCAACACCCCATTGCATACAAAAAAACCATGCACACTCTGTGAGGTCTACGGGAACTACACATTTGAGTGTCCCTTCATGGGTCGCACTAAGCAGGCCATAAGGAACGAGGTCCAACATGCCACCAACACAATGGATCAAGCCCAACCCAACCCGGCACCACAAGACCTCCCCCTATGGTGCTCCAAAACCCATTACCATTCCAAGGATTGGTGGTAACCGCACCCCCTCCCCAACCCAATCCCAAAGCTTCGGGGGCACCTCCCATGGCAGAAACAGGTGTCCACCACCTGCTAGCTATGGCAACTGAAGAAGTCAACCTACAAACCAGACGGAATCAATAGAGAATCACCACCGAAACCGCTAACACATCAACGGAATCTACGTCTAAAACAGTCAATGCACCTCTTCAGTTACCCCCTTTCCCCCGCCCCCCCATACGCCGGGTTGTCAATAACGACACAGCTAGAGCTGCTGTCAGCTATAGCATTGTGGATGATTTGGCCCAAACACCAACCACCATGTCCACTCTTGAGGTACTCAAAACATGCCCAACGCAGGGGAAAGCCTTACTAGCCGCCCTTGGGGCCGTATACCCCTCTGACTCCAAGTTGATCACATTCGACATGGAGAATGGAGAATCGCGAATGCCATCAACCATTGCCTTTCAAATCCCGGTGTCTATCCAGAATTTGGTCGTGCATCGGTGCATAGTGGATGAGGGGGAATCCACGTGCGTTATGTCTACCCTGGTTTGGAAAAAACTTGGATCCCTAATTCTGCAACCATCATCCACAACTCTGCGGGCTTATGATGGCCATGCCACTAAATCCCAAGGAATCCTCCCCCATGTCCCCATCACATTAGCTAGGAAGATAGTTCTAATTGACATAGAGGTTGTCAATGCTCAATTGGACTATAACCTTCTCCTTGGAAGAATTTATATGTATGTCGTGAGAGCTGTCGCATCAACTGGCTTCCATCTCATGATGTTCCCCCACGAAGGGAAGATCATGACGGTTGACCAACTGACTTATCACAATCCGCAAGGGCTAACGACACCTGCCAACGTTATCCCTACGATCAACACCATTGATCCGCAAGGGATGACCACACACACAAATGTTATCCCTGCGGTCAACACCATGGTTGACAACATAGCAACCTCCCCATTGTTGAATGTGGGCCCTGTATTATTTGTCGATACCACCATGACGACTCCTTTCCCCTTAGTGTCACCACCACCAACACCAAACAAGACTGCAGACTTGTGCATGCTCTCATCCAGCACCACTGCACCCAAACAACAACCGCAGCCGCAGGCCCAACCACAACCACAACACCGTTCGTGGCCGCAACACCAACAATAGCCACAACATCATCCACAGCTGCAACATTACCCGCAGCCGCAACCACAACCTCGTCCCCACATACAACCGTCAGGGAGTTATTTGGGCTCCTCTCCAGTTCATACAATTCCCTTCCTCTTCCCCCCGCCTGGTGTCATGAGCAAGCCAGTAATGGCCACCCTAAACCTACCCAACTTTACATTGGGAATTCCCGTGTGGTATCTTGATCCACCAGCTCAACCACCAATGCCCTAGGTAGTCTTAACCCCCGTGCAACCCATTGTGGTCGAGTCTCATCCTCCACCCACCCCACAAAAACCAACCACCACACCCGCACCCGCATCACCCCACCCAAAAAGGGCCAAGGGAAAGAATGTGAAAGGTACTGCAGAGCCTCGACAAATCCCGCCTTGCACCGTCTGCGAAGAACAGGGCCATCCGACCCAGAACTACCCTAAGATTCCAATGATTTGCGCACATTTGGATTCCATGGATACAATTGAAAACCTTCCCGTGGTTGAACTTCCAAGTGCGCCAATAGTGAGAAACATGTCACTAAGAAAAAACCATGCTTGCGCCCTCTTCGGTTTGTATGGACACTATTCTCACCATTTCCAAGACTTGCCCGAGTTTCGAATGGCTTTAGCCAACCTTCGTCAACATTCCCTTGAATCTGAGATCACCTTGATTGAAGAAGTTCAGCCCCCACCTCCTTCTTCATACACCATGTCCATTTACATGATGTCCAGTTCTACCGACCCGCTCGTCTCCACCTCCAAGGACGGTCCATCAAACCTGTCTCTTCATTGCTTCCACAACGACGAGGAGATACTTGAAGCCTTAATCGCCCCATATACCCATGGGATGACATGCACCATCACTTGTTCTTCCTCCCCAAAGAACTTGTGTCGCAGTCTGACCAGTTTTCCCTGGAAACCAAAGAATTCATTCATGGGAAAGTCGACTGGTTGAAGAACCCCATCCCGACACCAGACGCCTTCGAAGAAGGGAACATGGCCAACATCTCGTCAGCCATCAAAATAAACATCTCAACCAATGCTAAGGTTGTTGAAGAAATCATTCTAGGGGCATCTTGCTCCTCGGAAGAAGTCACTTCCTACAAAGCTCTCTTCCAAGAATTCCGTGACATCTTTGCCTGATCTTACACTGAAATGCCCAGGCTAGATCTATCCATCGTGGAACACCACATCGACACATGGCCCGATGTGGCCCCCATACGCCATAAGCAACAACCCATCAATCCTTCCAAAGTGGTCGCGGTCAAAGCCGAGATAGAGAAGCTGCGCACAGCTGGCTTCATTTACCCCATTGCATACACCACTTGGGTTTCTAATCCTGTTCCCGTGAATAAAAAATAGGGTACCATCTTTGTTTGCACAAACTTCCATGATCTCAATGGGGTGTGTCCCAAAGACAATTTCCCAACACCCTTCATCGATTAGATTATCGATGCGTGCGCCGGACATGAAGCCTTTTCCTTCATGGATGGATTTTTTGGATATAACCAAATCCAAATCCGGAAAGAAGACCATTATAAGACGGCATTCACAACCCTGTGGGGCACATTCATGTGTCGAGTCATGCCCTTTGGCCTAAAAAATGTTGGATCCACCTTCCAACGCGCCATGACACACTGCTTCCGCAACCTTGTTCACATCATGTTGGTTTGTCTCGACAATCTCATTGTGTGGTTGCAGAAGCAAGCACAACACATAGACGACTTGCAGCAAGTCTTCTTACGATGTCGCAAGTACGAAATCCGCTTAAACCCTTTCAAGTTTGTTTTATGTGTCCCAACGGGTCGTCTCCTAGGTTTTATTGTGTCACACAAAGGAATGACCGCTGATCCCCTGAAAGTCCAAATGACTTTTGCTCTAACATCACCCCTTTGAGTGACAGCAGTTCAACTTGTAGCATGGTTTTTTCCCTTTTTTGTTTTGCAATATTTTTACCACAAATCAAAGACCCCCATTCAAGGGCAGCACCATTAGCTGCTAATTCAAAGTCACCCGGAACCTGTTCGAGACACCTCTCACACCTCCAGTCTCAAATTTCCATCTCCTAATGAGACCATCACCTCATGTTTAACAAACAAATTTTGGGACTGCTTCCCGGAAGTTACCTCGATTTATGAGCCACACCATGGTGATACAAGGATCTGCGGACCTATACTTGTATCACACTTGCCTACAGCTACTCATGCGGATTCTCAGGCCACCGCCCATAAGGAACATCATTTTTATTTTATAAAACATAGCTGTTTATTCCGTCCACCGCACCTTATGCGGATCTCCAGACCATTGTCTGGAAAAAAGATCATTTCCTTTGTATGTATTTGGCATATAACTGCCTCCAGACTTGTACTCACATCACATGTAGTCAATTCCATCCACCACAATTCACACACGACTCTCCTGACCTCTGTCTGAGATCCACCTCGGTTTGCATACCTCTACTGCACCGACTCACGTGCCTCTACCGAGATCTATCCCAGGCATGTATTGGTATGTTTAAGAGCCACTTGCTCCGTCTATACTGCGCAGATGACCTTTGGACCACTGTCCACCGTCCAGACATGGGGCACCGCCTGTGCCACCGCAATCAGTTGACCATACTAGAGTTTCTTTTAAGCTATTTTCTAACTCCTAAAAGAATGAAAAGATTGTCGAGCGCAGCTGCTTCCTTTCCCGCTCGTTAAAGTATAGGAAAGGGCGTCTACATCATCCCGTTTATCTCCTTTTGTGAACTATGTAGACCATCAAATGAAAATGACCACCTTGGCATATTCAAGCCAAGACCGTTCCCCTCTGCATACTTTTATGCTTTCTCGGGCATAGGGGCCACACATTATGAAAAAGTTCACCATGGGTTGTCGTTAAGCTCTTTTCTATCCTTCTCATCAAGAAAATATTGTCGAGCAAACTTGGTTTCGTTCATGCTTGTAAAAGCATCTGAATGACCGTCCAGTCAGTATAGGTTTAACCTTTTCCGGCCTGATTAGACTACTGACAGTAAAGAAGTCTCTCATCCCCTACAGGATGGGTGAGCTCTCCTATGTATACTTTTATCATTTTTCAGGCACAGGAGACTACCAACAAAAAAGAGCCCCCACTAGAGTCTTCTTCGTGCTTTCAGACTCTCTAAAATTGAAAGCAACATCGAGCATTTACATTCTTGGGCTCACCAAAAATCCACAAGATTGTACCACAATGGTGTCTCTAGACACCACCCCACAGAAAATAGTTTGGCAGCATTCCCACTTTGGGTCGCCTTTGTTCAGAGTACTCTACAATGTGTCTTCCTTATATCCCATCAATATCAAAAGTGTCTACCTCCCCCAAGTATTTCCCATCTACAGTGACATCCCCAGTATTACAGCTATGATCCCATTCCCATGAGTCAGTTTCATTTGCTGCCTGGTCCTCCCTGTCATCATATTCTAAACAAAGGAAGTTTGAGTCTACTACACTCCCCCTGCCCCTATTCAATTCCCCCCCCCCATTCAGTGGGTCATTTCGCAGATTGTCTCACATCTTTCGGTTATCTCCCTCATGCTTCTGGTTAAGGAAACACCATTGCCTTTACTAGGGGCAGGTCTCCCTCTGTCGACGACAATACATGTATTCCAGAGGATAGACCCAAAGGCCCCTGTATCCTAGTTTCATTAACCTCATTGATGAGTTCCTTGGACCACTTGAGAGGAGTCCTCAGTGCCTCTCAGGATGGTTGTTTCTCACGTGCTTGACTCCAGCTACATCATCGCACTGTTGAGATTCATACAGGGTATTGGTCAATCAATATTTGGTCAAAGACCCCGGATGTCACCTAACTCTAGCACATTGATGAGTCTATTTGACAGACCCCAATAGGCTGATGTCCCTTATGATTTCTAGGTTGTGTTGGAGATAGTGTTTAGAAGCCCCAACAGTGCTTCTATATAGATTTATGATTGATGCAGTGAGTCCATACAGTTATGTGCCATTGCAAGATCCAACAGGTCATCAGTCATGAAGATATAGCATTCCATGAGAATGCCATGGGTCCAATGTAGTAGTTCTTTAGATCAGTATTGTATTCAGCCTCTAATTGAGGCAACCATTATTGTATCATTTGTTGTACATGATCAACTCTTGTATTATAGAGCATAGATCACATTATTCTTTTGACATTGTTATGAGCATGGGGATTCCCGCCTCGTCCATATACATGTTACACATTATTTGTATCTCACCCATTGATGGGAACCATATTAATACAAAAACCAAAAGCCACCATGCCCCAGCCTAGGAAGCGCCACCTCTCCACAGAAAATCCTATGATGTCCGTCGGCCATATGATGAGTTCCTGCCCTCACACATCAAGGGGCAATCTGTTAACCCAAAAAATCCCTCACTCAGCTCTACATGGCCTACACCACCCAAGGACACCCATACACGGCCCTCATTTCACCCCATTTGACCCCCACACCCTCAAGAAGGCTTAAAAACATGAAAAAGGCTTAAAAACCCCTAAAAAGAGCCTAAATAGCTCTCCTAGGGGCTAAAACCTCCAAAAAGGGGCTAAAATCCCTCCAAGGAGCTTAAAACCCCAAAAGGAGCTAAAGATAGGGCAGAAGGGGCTAAAAGCTCCAAAAAGGGGCTAAAACTCCAACCAAGGGCTTAAAACCCTAAAAATCCCCTCAAAGGAGCTTAAAACCCAAAAAGGAGCTAAATATAGGGCAACAGGGGCTAAAAGCCCAAAAAAGGGGCTAAAACCCCAACCAGGGGCTTAAAACTCTAAAAATCCCCCAAAGAATGCTATAAATAGAGGGGTGGGGGTCACTCTCAAATCACTTCTCCCTTGCATATTGTTATGTTGCCCGAGTGGATGCCTTGAGACCCTTTGTCTCTCAAGCCACCCACACTCCCTCTCCTCCATTCTCCATTGAGCCATATCTCCCCCATCCAAGAGAGGTGCTTGTCCAAGCTAGGGCATGGTGGCCCATTCCATCAAAGAGAAGGTATAACCAGTGTTATTGTTTGTATTTGCTTCGGTATTTCATTTGCTTTCTAATCCATTGTTTGTTTGCAGGTTTATTTCCTAACTTGTTTTTGCAGGTATTTTGGTTCTAACATTTGTTTGCAGGTTGCTGGAGCTAAACCCTAACAGTGTTTGCAGAGGGGTTTCCATATTTCTTCTTATTTTCTATTCTTTATTTCATTTCGTTTCTGTCTATTTATTTTCTGCATTTTCCATCCAGGAACCTATCCTTCCGTCCTATAGACGGAAGGTAGCCATTCCCGCCCTGTAGCAAGGGATAAATCCTTGCTACAAATGGTGCAGTTGGTGAAGAATGGATCAATATCAGGCCATATCATTTTAACTCTATTCAACTTTGAATGGAAGGCACATATACAGATTCTGATGAGGAGTAAAGGCCTCTTCAGAGTGACCATGACAACTAAGGTTGAACCTAATGTAGTAGCTTAGAAGCTTGAGCGGTATAATAGGAGAGATGAGGCGTATGGTCTCCTGTGTCTCAGCATTTCTAGAGACCTTTTCCATCTTGATGGATTAACATCACCAAATGAAGTATGGGATACGCTTCAAAATTTATTTGGAAAGACAGATGAAATGAGGGGACATCATATGGAGAACAAGATGATTTCATTGGGTCCAAGTATATTAAAATCCTCATGAGTGTACTTCTCCAAGTTCAAAGCATTGTTTTTGCAGTTGAAACAGTGTGGTATCGAAAAGAAGGATAAACAACTAGTCTTGGCCATACTTTTGAAGATTGGACCTAACTACTCAGTATTTGTTTTGACCTTCCATGCCACCAAGCTGACAGCTCAAAACTGGAATATGCCTTCACTCGAATATTTCATGCAATCCTTGACTCAGGAGCAAGACAATTTGGACATGATGGGCACCATCAAACCTTCCAAATATCAAGCTTTGGTTGCTAGAGATTCAAAGGTGGATTCCAAAGGAAAGAAGAAGGATAAGAATCCTCCTTATCAAAAGGGAGATAAGTCCAAGTCTCATGAGGAGTCCTCAAACTCTAAGAAGAAGAATTCCCAGAAGAAAAAAGGTAAAGGGGAAATGAGCAAGTGCTCGTACCGTGGTAATGGATTTCATCCTGAGAGCTCTTGCATGAAGAAGAAAATCGATATGTTGGCTCAACTCCTAGAAAAACACAACATCTCTCTTCTTGAAGGTGCAAATAAGAAGGAAGGAGGATCAAGTTTTGAAGACAAGGAGAGGGTTCATGCCCTAGTGGAAATCACTGTGAGATCTCCTTCCTTTATCATTGATTCTGGAGCTTCAAGGCACATGGTTTCGGCGAGGGAGGCCTTCTCTTCTCTTGATGATTCGAATGGTCCAAATATTTTTTTGGGAGATAACTTTAAAACTGAAAGTAAGGGAAAGGGTAGAATAGATCTTGACCATGGTTCCTTCAATAATGTTTTGTATGTCCCAGGTCTTGCTGCTAATCTCTTGTCACTCTACCATATGGCCCACATTGGGTCTCCTAATAAATTTGTCTTTACTCCCAATGATGTTGAAATATCTGAGATTTCAAATGGTAGAGTCATTGCTAAAGGTTTTGTGTATCATAGTTCGAAAGTGTACAAGTTCTCACACTTCTTGCCCTTCTCAAACCCCTCTGCTCTCCACATTCATGCTAATGAATCCAACAAGGTTTGGAATGAGAGGTTTAGCCATCTAAATTACAAATATATTTCATATTTTTGTGAAAACGATATGGTCATAGGGTTTTCCAAGATCAAGTTTTCCAAAGGAGTTTGTCAGGGTTGCATTCTAGGAAAAAAGCCAGAGCATAAGTATGAGAGAGTCATCCATGAGCGAACCTCTACACCTATTGAGCTTATCCACAATGACATTGCTAGGCCTTTTCGTCATATGTCCATGATTCAAGATAATCATGTATTAATATTCATAGATGAATTTTCCAGATAATGTTGGATTTACTTCCTCAAGCACAAGTGTGAAGGTTTTGACCTCTTCAAGGTTTTTAAAGCGTAGGTTTAGAACTAGTCTGGAATAAATATCAATGTCCTCATATCTGATAATGGTGGTGAGTATGTCAAGTCTGAGTTTACTCAATATTGTGAATATGCAAGTATCCAGATGTAGTAATCCATTCCCTACACACCTCAGCATAAATGTGTTGTTGAGAGGAAGAATAGATCTCTCAAGGAGATGGCTACTTGTATGATGGAGTCTAAGACTTTGCCGCCAAAATTTTGGGCTGAAGCTATAAACTGTGCATCCTAAATCTATAATAGGGTTCCTCACAAACATATTAATGGAATCACTCCTTTTGAATCTTGGAGTGGACACAAGCCTGATGTGTCTCATTTCAATATTTTTGGCTCTAAAGCTTGAGCTAGAATTCCAATAGAAAAGAGGAAGGATTTGGAACCCCAAAGTCAAGAGTGCCTATTTGTTGAGTATTCTAAAGATTCCAAAGGGTATAAGCTGATAAACATGAGCACTCAAATATCCTTTATTGATAGGAGTGTTCAGTTTGAAGAAGAGCCCATGCCAGCAGCAGAAATTGGAAAGTCCTCTTTGCCACCACCACCTATGATTGTAAATGAAGAGGATGATAAATTTTTTGAGTCTGATATGTCTTATAATTATGATTTAATTTCAGATCCTAGCACACCTATAAGGCCAAAGTGGGAAGAAAATACCATTTATGCAGTTAGGGAACTAGTTGGGAATCTTAGTGATCTTAGAAGAACTATATCTCAATTCGAGAGTGCTCTTTCTTTAAAGGACCCCTTCTTTTCTAAGAAGTGTTACATAATGGTTGAATTAGATACAAAAACATATGAAGAAGCATCACAAGATCTAATATTTAAAATATCCATGGAATAGGAATATCATTCGCTCCAGAAGAATGAGACATGGGAACTAGACAATCTTCCACCAGGGAGAAATCTAGTCAAGTGAAAATGTGTATTCAAGACAAATTTTCTGAAGATGGCTCTCCTATAAATTATAAGGAAGTTTTAGTGTCCAAGGACTTCTCCCAAGTCCAAGGCATCGACTAATGAGACCTTTGCGCCAGTGGAAAAGATGGACTCCATAAGACTAGTTTTGGTCATTGCATCTTCCAAGCAATGGGAGGTACATCACATGGATGTGAAGAGTGTTTTTCTACATGGATTTCTCAAATAAGAGATATATGTGCAACATCCAGATGGTTTTGTTACTAATCCATCTCTTGTGTGCAGGTTAAATAAATCACTATATGGGTTAAAACAAGCTCCCGGAGCTTGGTATGCCAAGATTAATGGCTTTCTACTATCACATAACTATTATAGATGCAAGTATGATCAAAATGTCTATTTGAAGTTAATTTATGGTTCAATTATAATTATTTTTTTGTCTGTGGATGACCTTCTGATCACATAAATTTCCATGAAAGAAATTTCCTCCTTGAAGGGTGCAATGAACCATGCTTTCTCCATGACTGATTTGGGATTGTTGAGCCAATTTTTGGGGTTTTAGATTTCTCAATCAAAACTTGGAATAAAGGTACATCATTCCAAGTATGCTTCGTACCTTCTAAACAAGTTCAACATGAAGGATTGCAATCCAAGAAAGACTCCTTTCATTTCAGGAGTTAAGCTTGAAGAAGCGCATTCCACTACATTGGTAAACACCACACTGTATAGGCAACTGGTTGGTTGTCTTATTTATTTGACTCATACTCAACCTGATATATCTTATGTAGTGAGTTTGGAATCTAGACACATGGATCATTCTCATGTCATCGATTAGACGGCAGAAAAAAGAATATTACACTTTGTGTAGGGAACAAGGACACATGGGATTCACTATGCTGCAAAATCTTACCTAGAGTTAGTTGGTTTTACTGATTTTGATTGGGTGGGTGATAACACTGATAGAAAATAAACTTATGGATACATGTTTATGCTTGTAAATGGAACAATCAACTGGTCAAGTAAAAATAAAATTCCCATTGCACTTTCATCTACATAGGAAGAATACAGAGGACTTGTGAATGCAATTACTCAATGTTTGCGGTTGCAGGGTATACTTGGAGAGTTTGGGATTAAATTTGAGATTTATACAGTCATCTATTGTGACAACCAAAGTACCATTTGAATATCAACTGATCCAATAATGAGGCAGCGAACCAAGCACATAGAGATCCATATGCACTACATCAGAGGGCTTGTGCATGATGGGATCATTTATCTGCATTGTTGTGCATCATCTGAGCAAGTTGTAGACATCTTCACCAAGGTGTTTTCTAAGAAGAATTTCAGAAATCTCAAATCACAGTTGGGGATAGTTGATCATATGTGAAGACTGACTGAAGGCAATATTTACAAAAATTTGTTCATGTCCATGTTTAAGGGAGGATTTTNAATACTTTCAGAAATCTCAAATCACAGTTGGGGATAGTTGATCATATGTGAAGACTGACTGAAGGCAATATTTACAAAAATTTGTTCATGTCCATGTTTAAGGGAGGATTTTCTCCTTTGTGGTTTTGCATCTTTCCTTGTTTTGTATGGACAAGCAGTATGTAAAGGGTGACTAAGCCTTGTTTCTAGGCCCTATATATCTAATATATTTATGATATTTTACATAATTCATACTTAATAGGGGGTGTTAGAATAATCGAAACCCATTCTCATACTTAGGATATAAAATTTAATCATTTTGGTTAAATTCCTATGTCCTACACTAGCTAGTTGGAATCCACTTGCTTCATTATGGTCAAACTTGCCAAAACTATTGACAGGAACACTTTGGAAAGATTCTGACAACCCATTAGACTACCCAGTTTAGTAAGTGCGCATTCCTTCCTTATCCATAATTAGATTTATTTTCAACATCTTTTTAAGGAAAAAGGTAAAGCTAATCTTAAGGCAATTGCNAAACTACTGACAGGAACACTTTGGAAAGATTCTGACAGCCCATTAGACTACCCAGTTTAGTAAGTGCGCATTCCTTCCTTATCCATAATTAGATTTATTTTCAACATCTTTTTAAGGAAAAAGGTAAAGCTAATCTTAAGGCAATTGCCTTGTTTTTTGTACAACTCACCCTCCTTTTTCTCTTCCAAAAGCATGAACAATAAACTGGTCAAGTAAAAATAAAATTCCCATTGCACTTTCATCTACATAGGAAGAATACAGAGGACTTGTGAATGCAATTACTCAATGTTTGCGGTTGCAGGGTATACTTNTGATTTTATGCAATTTCCTTCACTTATTAGCTGATACAACTCATTCATCCTATTTGTGACCTTCTTGACATATTAGGAAAGTGTTTTATGCACCTATGGGGGGCTTTTGACTTTTTAGTAAGCCTGCTTTTGTGTTGATTCAAATAACATCCCTATGCATTAGAATATCTAATGTAATTATATATTTGGACAACCTATTTTGTCATAATTTGGATGAGATAAAATTATTCAATAGAATTTTATATTATGCTCCATTTACAGTCTCCATTTTGAGTGAATCTATGCATGTTTTACAAGTAATTTTGTGAGCTCAATTGATCTAATATTGGGATTAATTTCCACATCCTTAAGGGTGTCATGAAGCCACTTGGGCTTCCTCTTCCCTAAATCTATCTCTCAAATTGGTCTCCCATCCTTTGAAGAACTACAAGAAGTATATGGACCAGGAAATTGTGAACTAGCCACTGGTGAACTTTGTGATCCAGCAGCTACAACTGGTGAACTTGTGACCTGTGAACCAAAACCTGTCCTAGGAATACATGTTGAATTTACCACTGAACCTGTATAACTTGTACCTGTAACTTGTGGCCTTGTCACTCTGGAAACCTATGATCCTACACTCTGAATTATTGGACCCTGTGTAACTTCCTAAGGTGTGGGATCTTGTTGCTCCTCCTGCTATGAATCTTTGGACTTTCTGAAGGCTCCAACTCTCTGTACTTCCTAAAGGCCCTCTCATCCTCAAAACTCACTTCCTGCCTCACAACAACCTTCCTCTGGGCAGGAAGATAAATGTGGAATGCCTTAGAAGTCTCACCATTTCCCACAAAGATTCCCTTCTCTATAGTGAACTATAGTTGTGTCCTCTTCTCAAAAGAGACACATGAATAAGCAACGAAACCAAAAATGAAAAAAATTCCAACCTTGGGCTTATTTCCTGTGAACAACTCCTCAGGAATCTTTCTCCCCAAGGCACAATCAAGACTCTTGTTATAAAGCTATATAGTTGTACTACATGCCTCGACCCAAAGGAAGAAAGGAAGAATCTGATCATTTATCATGGCTCTCTCTATTCCCATAATGGATTTGTTCTTCCTTTTCACCACTCAATTTTGCTCAGGAGTGTGTACTTTCAATTGTCTCTGTATGCCCTCTTGTCTACAAAACTCATCGAACTACTTGGAGGTATACTCACCCCCATTTTTGGATATGAGTGCTTGAATCCTCCTAGTTTTTGTTACCAGAAATGCTCAGCCAGTGCGGATAAAGGTTGTTTCCCTAGCCTGAAACACTAAGTACTAGAACAAAATAGTTACAATATAAAAGAAATTTCCCTAATATTGCATCAACTTCTTGAATTGAATACTCGTCCTACCTTCCACAATATGCAAATGTTGGTCTTTGGAGGTCTTGATCTATGCGGATATCCTGCAAGATACACAACAAAAACACAAACCATATCAAAGTAACAAGCTAGTCTATGATCTTATGTCAATGACCAAGGAATTCAAGAATAAACATAGCGATACTCAAACACATAAATTTTTATGGGAAAGAAACCTTTATTTTTATTAAAAAATTGAAGAGAGAGAGCATACAACCTAATCCTTGGCATTGAGAACCCTTCTCAAATGAACTTTTCCTCAAATCCTCAAGCTTGACTACTAACCACTCACTAGTCTTGGCTGAATTTGGCTAGAGTTTTGATGCAATAACACATTCTTCCTCCTCTTACCCATGAGGGGTAAGCTAGTATTTAAAGTAATGAGAGGATAGGATAGGTTGAGCACTTCATGGGTGAGGTGGAGGGACGATCCTATAATGAGGGATCTTGAGCTCCAAGTGGTCCTGGACCATAGGGATGAGGATCCACAAATGCAAGCTTCGAGAAGCCTCTCGAATATTCCTTTTATTCCTTTATAACCTGAGCATCTCTTCTTGTCCAATGGAAAAGGGTGTTACCAAGTGAGCACCACATATTATACATGGGGAACAAAAGGTGGCACCGGTTACTGCATGTAGCAAAAGGGTATTGTTGATATAGGTACCACAGTTTGTACACAATTAAAGAGCGATGGTGTCCAAAATTATGAAATAGTCCATCCTTGCTCATTTCTGACTTCAATTCTTGAGGAATTAAGGAAAATGATAAGATTTTGGTCGCACAACATGATGTTGACGAGAATTAGGTATAACAGAATGCCCCCCAAAGCATGAGGCTAGAGAGGAAGGATAGGCGAAAGCTTTGTAGGAACAAGTTATCACTTTGAGGAAATAGTAAAAAGGTCAAGAGTCTTCAACAACCCATGCCATTCTACAGTACATTTACACTTTTATATATGTCCATACGACTCACAACATGACTTTTGACCAATACACCGTAGATCCATGTGAAATATAAACAGTCATGGCTACTAGAATACAACATAGATCCATGCAAATAAGACTCAAACTTGGACATAACTACCAAACATGCAATGTAGATCTATGTCATATAGATGAAAATTTGAGCACATACATGAACATACAAATGTGGATCCATGCTATGACTCATACAAATACTCCATCACAACCTGGGGAAAGCAATGAGCACTTAACATACACCCAGGGTCTTCATCTTGTCTTCAACGTAGTACGAATATATCCATGCAAATACATGTCTTGAATTCAAACATGGTATAAACCACATGATTATCTGTCAATGATGGAAACCGTTAACAACCGTGATGGAAATCACTATTAATGTCAATGATTCCCAAGGTACCCCGGTACATTCCTATGAATGTGAATAGATGGATTGACGTCGAACACTTGGCTGAATATTTATATCAAAGGTCAATGATGTAAACCTATTGTTGAAAGCAAAGAAATATGTCATTTATGTATGCAAATCTCAATGTATTGACTTGTTTCTAAGACTACTTCCCAGAAGATGTGTTGAGGTCGATAGGACTAGTCTCATCAAAGGAGGTCCATGATGAATCCCTCATCAAAGACATGAAACACATACCAAAGTTCTGGAATTTGAATATGAAGTAACCACATGACTGCCTCAAAGATAACTGACGTTAAAGTAGTTTTGACAGCAGAGGGTAACTCTCAACATGACTTTCATTTGAACATCAGGCAGCATGACCGAAGAGTTGGCATCATTGAATTGACAAGGAAGATACCATGACATAATGCGACACAAAATGATGCATTATTTGAAAGACTCAAATGAGTGGCATGACTCATGAAAGTGGATCAACTTGGAGACAAGCTGAATACCCAATTGTTACAAATGAAATATAGTTCCCTTCCCTTAATTTCCCCATCATGATAGATGAGTGTCTCTTTTCATTTTAACGAGTTCAAAGAGGGTAACAAACACTTGTTATAGCTTATCGTGAGATAAGTCCATTCGCATATGTTTGAGAAATGAGGGGTTCGTTCCCAAAAGAGGGTCTCTCAGTGTTTATTTTAAAGAGTCCATTGAAAGTAAACTCGTGGTTGTTCATATTTAGAGATTCTGAACGAAACATAAGAAGAATCCAAAAGGTCCTTTTTCGTAAAATTGGAATTCAAGGCTCGAAAAAGTGTAAAATAATACCTTGGAGAACTCTTCTAGTCGATGACTAGAATATGCATTTTTTGTAACTGGTCAATCTGAACCAAAAAAGGGGTAAACTATCGTCGGAAAGATGACTCTTCAGGTCCTTTTACAAGCGTGAAGATGATAAGTTCACTCGACGATCTTTTTACATTTTAAGAGTCAGAAAAGAGCTTAAAGAGGACTCTATTAGGGTTTATTTTTCGTAAAAAGGTTTAACGAGTCCGAAAAAGAGGTAAAATTTGACTCGAAAACTTAGTCCTAGGGTTTAACGAGCACAACTACAATTTTAAAATAGTGCTCAAGAAATTTTTCCATTTTGATTGAGAACAAGAAAGACAAAAAAATCTCCTCCATACTTGAAAATATCAACTCTTCATGACCTGCAACTCTCAAAAAACACTATTAGAACCTTTATTATCAAAAAATGAACTTTATATGACCATATTAGGGTAAAAAATTAATAAATTAATTAAAATGAAACCAAAATTGTAAATAAAAACTAGTAAAAAGTTAAAAACATTTACCATTTTGTTTTTTACCCATTTGGAGATCAAAAGAGCCCTTTTGTGAGCAAATTTGGAGTGCGGATTCCAGAGGTTATGGGAAACTATTCAATGAGCCGTCTAAATAAGGTAATTCCTGAACCCTTCCTCTATCTTTCTATGGTTTCCTTTTTATTTTTATGAATTTTTTGATGTTTTAGGGGCCATTTCCCAAGGAGAAATTGCGCATTGTTTTCACTGCACTTTTCCCTTTCAGGAACTGTGGTGCCAAGCAACACTGCAAATTTCCCTAAAGGAAAGTGAGGTGCCACAGCTCTGTCCAAAAAGACTAGTGCGGTGGCACAAAATACCCCCAAAAAAATTAAAATCAAGCCAAATAAATGATTTCAAAGAGTTTTAACTTGTTGAATTTGGTTTATAATACTCCATTTTACATGTTTGGCAGGTTATATTGCTGAAAATGGTGATGTGGAAGGAACGAGAACATGAATTGGATGATATTTGTGGGGCCAATGACTAAGGCACCATGAATTCCATCTGTGAATGTGAAATCCTCAAATTCTTCAAAGTGCCCAGCATGAGGGTGCAAATTAGGTTGCTATAATATATACTTGGGATGTGGAATCCTGAGCAACAACAGTTTGAGGTGGATGCTCACATTTTGACTATGGAAGTGGAGGATGTCTACTTCTTAACAGTCTTATCTAGGTGAGGAGCGCCCATTTACTTGACTGGTCCTCATGGTAGGGACATTATTGCATAGGGCTTGAATGACCAGTATTGTTTTTTGGGTACACAGATGAGTGGGAAGAAAAATCCCATCAAGGATGTGATGGAATTTCCCTTGTGGACGGTCCTATTCACCATGCAACACATTTTTGGTAGACAAGGGGATCTCCAAAAATCTAGGGAACTCATGTTGTACGCCTTAGAATCCATGGTCCCAACTATATTCAACTAGGTCGAGGCCTTGTTTTTGGAGTAATTATCTAACTTACACACTTTATTTGGTCAATTTTGTCCTAATTACCCTTTATCCTAAGTTTAATTGAATCGATTGGCATCAGATGAGCACACCATGACATCAGCATGAGCACAACCACACCTTTCTTCAATAAAGGAGGCCAACTAATCCTTCTCCTTCAATCAGGGAGGCTAACTGGGCTTCCTCCTTCAATCAGGGAGTAATTCTGGGGTGATCTAAGGGTCATAAGTGCACCAAATAGCTAACTGGTTGTTGTTTCAACTAAAAATTAGTTAAGTTGAGTTGTAAAGGTGCCTCCATCATGTCATTGTCTATTTTGGGCTGATTGGGATGAACTGGAGTGAGTTAATGCACCTCCAACCACTTCTGATGACCAGTATCACTTCGGTTAACTTCATCTGAGCTAATTGGAGTTAGTGATGCGCTACCACCTACTGATTGACATGTGTCTAAGTTACATTCAGTTAGACTCAGTCATCTATTGCACTTTGATTCAGTTAGGAATCAGTTAGAGTCAATCATGGCTAGACTAGTGGTTAATTAAGTGTGTCTAGTGTGGGCTAACAAAAAATTAAGATACACCCATCCATGCAATTCGAATGACCTCTAGTGAATTCAAATTGGCTTGGCATTCATGCATTCTGCATGACATTGAATTGTATTATCCATTCCATTATTGATTATAGAGAGTTGCAACCTCCTATTGCAGTACCATTATGTCATTTCATGCCTAATTTGTCTTGAATCACTTGTGAGTCTGTGCTTTGTCTCAATATTGTTGTGACAAAATTAATATGGTATCAGAGCCACGACGGGACGAAGCTCTATTCTTCAAAAACATGATTTTTGATGGTTCTAGCATGAAAATTTTAGAAAAATCTCAAATTCCACCACTGCACCAAAAGTTGAAGGTTTACCACTTAATACCCCAAGTTAAGGAATTTTTTATCAAGCTTTCTTGATCAATTATGTTGGGTGTGATGAAAACCTGAAATGTGCAGGTTGTCCGACCTTACAGTGACTTTTTTGTTGATTTTAGGTTTTTACAGGTTCATTGCATTCACTACAGCAGAAGAATGGCTTCTTCCATAGATCTTCTTACTCCTTTAAATTACCACCAATGGAAAGGAGACATGGAGATATAGCTACGTGCTAAAGGACTCTATTGAGTCATTATGAACACCAAGGAAGGGCCAAATAATGTTGTGGACAAGGCTAGATTCTTTAACAATATGGGTGAATATTTTGAGTTTCTATGTCTCTCTATCTCTAAGGATCTTCTATTACATCTCTCGGGATTGAAGACTTCGAAAGCAATATGGGACCAACTTGCCTCCCTGTATGACAAACAAGATTATTTGAGGATTTATCAACTATAGAATGAGCTGATTTCTCTTCAACCTAGAAATTTCAAAAATATCAATGACTTCTTCACAAAATTCAAGTATCTAGTCCTACAATTGAAGCAGTGTGAGGTGAAGAAGGAGGATGATCAACTCATTGTATCCATTCTCTCTAAAATTGGTGCAGATTACTCGGTATTTGTTTCCACTTTTCATTCCAGGAATCTCACAACCCTTGGATGGAAGATGCCTTCTCTCAATGCCTTCATTAAGTCCCTAACAAATGAGCATGAAAAGCTTGGTCAAACGGGGATCATTCGATCCTCAAAATAACAAGCTCTATTTGCTTCAGGGCCCAAATATCCGAAGGGGAAAGGGAAGAAGAATCAAAAGAGTAAACTTGATGCACCAAATCCTAAAGAAAAGAACCAGCAGCAAGAAGAGTCTTCTGGATCAAAGAATCACAAGAACAAATGAAACCAAGGAAAAGAGAAAGTCAAGTGTTCCTATTGCAGGAAGGGCTTCCACCCTAAACATGCCTGCATGAAAAAGAAGCTTGATGAGATGACTTCTCTCCTTGAGAGAAACAATATCAATCTTCTAGAGAGTGTTCAGAAGAGAGATAACCAAGATCGGGATACCCAGCAAGAAAGAGGACATGCTCTCATGGAAAGCACCTTGAAGCCCAAATCTCTCCTCATAGACTCTAGAGCTTTGAATCACATGATGGAAAGCATAGATTCCTTCTCATCTCTGGACACCGAAAAAAGAATTCCCATCCACATGGGAGATGATTTTACCATCATTTCGAAAGGAAAGGTTACAGTAAATCTTGAACATGGAATTTATTGTGATGTTCTATATGTACCGTCCTTGGCCTCCAACCTCCTAAGTGTATATCCAATGACTCATACCGGAGTTCCCAAGCGAGTAACCTTCATCCCTAATGATGAATAAATAAATGAGATTGCATCCGGGAAACTTGTTGCAAAAGTCTTAGCAAACCATCATGCTAAGGCCTATGAGTTTACCCATTTTGTGGCAGATGCAAATCCCACTACTCTTATGACTCATGGAAATGAGGTTAGTAGACTATGCCATGAAATATTTAGTCATTTAAATTTCAAGTACTTTCAGCAACTTCAAAAAATTTCCATGGTTGAAGGCCTCCCAACAATCAAAACTACCACCGAAGTTTGCAAAGGTTGTATTGTGGGAAAACACCATAAGCACAAGTTTTATTGGGGAAAAGAAAGTCGTGCATCAAGTATATTGGAGCTGATTCATTCTTATATCAGTGTACCTATTCCCACCACATCCATGAATTGATCTCGGTATGTACTCACCTTCATAGATGATTTTTCTATATACACTTGGGTTTTCTTCATCAAGAAAAAAACTGAAGTTTTGGAGTGTTAGGTATAACTCCCGATTCCATTCATTACATAGCCAAAAGCATTTATTTATACATTTCATAGGACGGTTGTGTTTCACCTTCCGCCCAGCCTTTTAGGCTTCCTGACTATTCAGTTTTCTTTATTTATTTACAATAATCCCTAACGGATTATATTCTAACAATCCCCCTCTTAATCCGAAGGGGTGTTCGTAAGTC
>LPNX010639603.1:40457-81654 GCA_001517045.1 Pseudotsuga menziesii
ATAGGACTTTCTTATTTCAACAATTCCATCAAACATGTGGATGGAATGGCCTTGCTGTCGAATCTCCACCAAGGACAGCAGGCTTCTCTGCAACTCTGGAAGATAGAGAATGTTCTTCAACAAGAAATCGGGGAATCCAGGCATCTTCAGTCAAATGGTGCCCATTCCCTTTGGTTTAATACTTGAATTATCTGCAAAGTAAACTATGCCATCTATTGTTTCATTAAGTTCTTCAAAACAATCTTTTCTAAATGTCATGTGTGATGTTGCACCAGTATCAAGCAGCCAACAATCTTTGTAAGATGAAAGTGAATTCATTTCATTAATTCCAAGATTACAATGTGCAACAATACAAGAATCAGAAGATTTTCTAGCATCTTGGTCATCTTTCTTCTGGTTATGTTTGTCTTTGATGGAGTCCCACGAAGCCCAACACTGATCTGATGTGTGCCCAGTCTTTCCACAACGCTTGCATTGCAAATCTGATCTTTTGTTTCTGCCCCCTCTGCCTCTGAAATTTCTTCTTCCTCTGCCTCTCTCTTTGCCAGAGAGAGTGGCACCAACTATTGATGACAAAGATTGCATCTTTTATAGTTGTTAGTGTAATTTACAAGAATGAACTTAATATGACAAAGAGAAATAGAAAAACAATAACCTTGCAGGTCTACAGTCTCTGCCAAGGTGAATACAATGCAAGTTTACAAGCTTCTTCAATATAATTGTTTCACACAGACTTTATTCTTCAAGGCAGGTTGGAACTCCAACAGCTTGATGCAGTACTTCTAGTTACAGCAGCAAAATAATTGCACAGTGACAATATTCCCAATTGCATGAGCAGTCTCAATGAAATTAACATCAACAAAATAACAAGATTCTTCAATGTATGATATATCAGTCACAATATATCAGTCAGGATATATATCATTCAGCATGTATATCAGTCAGCACTCTATCGGTCACAAACAATTAGACCAACAGCACTCTCCTTCAACGCAGGCAACTAGCTCAAATTATTAAAACTCCACACACAGGCAGCTAGCTCAAACTATCTGACCTCGATAGCCAAATTAAAAGCCTTGAATGTGGAAAAGTACAAAGATTATTAATGCATGCAATAGAGAGCAAGCCATATTGCCAAGAGTAGTTTTTTTTTTTTTTTACAGCTACAAAGCTCTACACAGGAATTAGGGCACAAATTAGGTTTTATGCACTTCACGAGAAAAACTAGGGTTTTTGTATCAAAAACACATTATCTATCTCCATGTGAGGCTTCACGCAGTCAGCTCAACGCAGTATTCAATCACTATGCTTCTCCACTCAATGCACAACTTCACTCCTCAACCGGATCTCAGAGACGACAAGTCGCAACTGCATAATCTCAGTATTCAACAATTTATCAACAATTTTCTTGCAGGTCGCAACAACTTCACAATCAAATGTAAGTCGCAGCAACTTTAAATATGCCTTCAATCTCCAACGCACCAGTACCAACAATGTAATCAACAGCTAGATAGCAGTTGTATTCAGAAAACTCACAGGCTCTCAACAACAAAAGCCACAAACCACGAAATCTCTGTGAAGACGTGAGAAGCAGCAGCGGGAACAACATTCAAAACGCTGGGATTGAACAGAGAAACAGAGGAGACCAAAGATTCGATTATCAGTCACAATATACCACGCTGCAATCTCGGGCGAAGTGACCAAAGTCACCACACTGATAGAAACCTCCATGCTGTAGAAGGTACTAAATCTACACTTCACGCCATTGAAGAAAACGTGAGTCTCTTCTCCACGCAGGATATATCCTCTTCAATATGCAGCATAGTGAATCACAACGCAGTCATTAACGCAGTCTCTTTTAGGAACAGTTTGGAAGGCATTTGATCAAAGGACGAAAAATGATGTAGCCATCAAGAGAATAAACACGAAGTTCTCTAAATGGCAGGAATGTGTGAATCTGGTAGAGGTAAGATGTTTAATGCAGCTGGCGCATCCAAATATAGTTACTCTCTACAATTTGACACTGGAGAACAACATATTGTATTTGATATTTGAGTGGATGGAATGCGATCTTTCAGACATTATCAAAGATAAAGGGCAGCCGTTTTCAGAGGAGGAAGTGCGCAGCATTGTGCTATGCTTCCAGCTTTTTAAAGCGCTCACTTGTATGCACAATGAAGGGTATTGCCACCGAGATCTGAAGCCATAGAATCTGCTAGTGAGGGGCGACGTTGTTAAAATTTCAGTCTTCAATGCAATATATATTTCGCACTCATGTGATGCCAAACAAAAGAAGTTTTAGATGTAGCATATATACTCAACAACGCAGTCACACGCAGTCACGATTCAACATTCTTCAACACGGTCACAGCAGGTGTAACATGTTGTAGCAGGTCGCAGCTCGCTTCACATAGCACGCTCTTCAACACAGCCTTCAACGCACAACTTTCATACACAGGCTGCAATCTCTCCACGCAGCAGTCTCAAATGATCAACGCAGTGTTCTCCTCCACAAGGGCGATTTCTGCAAAACCCACTTCAATGCACTCTATACTATCGTTCTATACTTTAATACATAGAATTCACGGTCCTCCACAGCAGTTCAACTCCTCCATGCAGCAGAACGCTGATCGGTCTTCAACAAAGAAAGATAGGTCACAGCAAAGATCACACCCTCATGAAATCGCAGCACAAGAATAACTCGGGATTAGGGTTTCCTCTACAAAAATGAATTACTCATGTGAATAACGCATACAATGTATGCACTGGCAAGAGGGAAGAGCAGAGGGCAGACTGGTGATGGGTAGGCAGCTCTGAAACGAATTGACAAAGGGCAGAATGGAGGTCTGGCAATGCACTGGCAAGCATACAGGCTGCCAGGACTAAAATTTCAACAGCAGGAGTTATGGCAGGAACCCGCTCTGATACCACTTGTTAGGTATAACTCCCGATTCCATTCATTACATAGCCAAAAGCATTTATTTATACATTTCATAGGATGGTTGTGTTTCACCTTCTGCCCAGCCTTTTTGGCTTCCTGACTATTCAGTTTTCTTTATTTATTTACAATAATCCCTAATGGATTATATTCTAACATGGAGAAATTTATTGAGTTGAATTACTACAAATATGGAGGGGAATATATCAGTTCTGAATTACTACAAATATGTTCATACAGTGGGATCAAGATCCAACATTCCATTCCCTCCACTCCTTAGTAAAATGGTGTAGCGAAAAGGAAAAACCGCTCTCTACAGGATATGACCACTTGCATGCTGGAAGCAAAAGGATTGGCTGAAAATTTATGGGTTGAGGCCATGAATGTTTCTACACACATTTTTAATAGAGTGTCTCACTCTTTTGTGAAAGGCAAGACACCTTTCGAAGCCTATTTTGGACATAAGCCGGATGTGTCAAATTTCAGGGTGTTTGGGTCCACTGCATGGACCCGAATTCCGCATGACAAGAGGAAGGATTTGCAACCGTAAAGTGTTGAATGTTTGTTCATTGGATATCTAGAAGAATATAAATGATTCAAGCTGTTGAATATCAGAACCAAACACTTTTTCATTGAAAGAAGTGTCTGATTCAAAGAGCCTCTCCAAGAGGTAGAACTAGTTAAGGAGAAAACTGTTGAAATTCCCTCATGTTCTGCAAATCATTCGGATGATGAAATTGGGAGTGATGGCTCTGATATTGCTGATATGATGTCTGATATCAGTGAGAAACATATATCAAGTTCAGAATCAGATTCTGAAGTCCAAACACATCTCCCAACTTGAGCCAAGAAGACACTCTCTTCCGTCGAGGAAAACATTGCAAATCCTGTTGCTAAATTTCTGTGGTGGTTAGTTATTGATTGCATCCAACGATATGACAGCATTCGGTGGGATGGCGGCAAACGACAGGTCAGTTTTTAGTGATTTGGCAGCAAACAATTGTTTAACAAACGATAGCATGACAATTGAATCATGTCTGAACCTTGACATTACATTAATGCATAGGGAAAACAATACTTTAGCGCATAGGGAAAACGATGGTAATAATCTTAGATCAAGTTTAAACCCCAGCATGCGGAAAAATACAACTACGCAGAGTACAAACTGTGGTAAGACAACATCCGGTGAGATGGCAGCAAACGATATGACAGTTTTTGGTGATTCGGCAGCAAACAACTATTTAACAAACGATGGCATGACAATTGAATCATGTCTGAACCCTGACAATACATTAATGCATAGGGAAAACAATACATTAGCGCATAGGCCAAATTATGGTAATGATCTTGGATCGAGCTTAAACCCCAGTGTGTGGAAAAATACACCTGCGTAGAATACAAACTGTGGTAAGAAAGCATATGATGGGAATAAATTGGTGAATCTCTCCAGCCACACGCTAGATAGTGCTGAATCCACTATTCTAAAGAAAGGTCTCAATTTTGCCGTAGCCCCTAAAACCATTCCCGTCGAATCCATTATCTGCAACATTGAGGATAGCATCCAAAATTTGAACACTGTTCATCAAGAAACAATAAGACAGGAGTGTGCATTAGTATCGAGAAAATCCAAGCCACCCAAACACAACATTACAAAAGAAGAAGAACGTGCCTTAAGAAACCTGAGGGCTAATGGAGACATAGTTATTCTTAAAGCGGACAAAGGTGGAGCCACTCTGATTTTGGATAGAGTAGACTACAATATTAAAATGATTGACCACCTCACCAATAGTGGAAGCTATAGGAAACTAAGTAGCAATCCGATCTCTAGAGTAACTAAAGAAGTCAAGAAAGCGATTCTGAACTCCAATTTGGATGATTATTTGAAAAAATGCCTTATCCCCACCAGAGACATCACTCCCAGGATTTATGGCCTACCCAAAATCCACAAAGAAGGGGTCCCGCTCCGTCCTATCGTCAACACTATAGGACCCCCCACCTATGAGCTTGCCAAACACTTAGCCAAAGTTTTAGGTCCCTTGGTCGGCAATACTGATTCCTTCATTAAGGACTCAAGCCATTTTTTCAAACTAATCAAAGATGAGAAATTAGAACCTAAGGACATGATTTTAAGCTTTGACGTGGTCTCACTCTTCACAAAGATACCTTTAGATGAAGCAATCCGGGTTATCAAGGATGCCACCAACCCTCACACAGCCAAGCTTGCAGAAATCTGCCTAAGATCAACCTTCTTCAGCTTCCAAGGTGAATTTTATGAGCAAACCACAGGTGTAGCTATGGGATCCCCCCTCTCACCCATTGTCGCAAACCTCTTTATGGAAAAATTTGAGAGAGAAGCCCTGGACTCCTATCCTCTAAAACCATCAAGATGGAAAAGGTACGTGGATGATACGAATGTGGTTTGGCCACATGGTGAAGATGAACTCAGGAAATTCCTAACACACCTTAACAGTATCTCCCCCAACATCAAATTCACAATGGAACTTGAGGAAAATGGGAGCATCCCATTTCTAGATGTCCTCCTTACGAGAAAAGAAGATGGCACTCTTGGACACGAGGTGTTCTGTAAAAAGACGCACACGGATAGCTACCTCCACGCAGACTCCCACCACCATCCTTCCCAAAAGATAGGTGTTCTCAATACCCTGGCAGTGAGAGCCTCGAGGATCGTGGATTCAGAACATATTAAAAAGGAGAAATACCACCTCAAAGAAGTCTTCACAAACATAGTTTACAAACCCAAGGTCATCACGAAGACCCTTGGCAAAACCCACAACAAGAGCCTTACAGGTTTGAAAACCTATGACAACAAGACCACCACCAACCCACGAGCTTACTTACCGTATATACAAGGGGTGACTGATAAGATCTCTAGAATTCTCAATAAGAACAACATTACGACCTCGTTCAAACCCCTAGAGACCATTAAGAAAAGAATGAGATCCGTTAAAGATCCGGTTGATCATACACAATTCAGAGGGGTTTATAAGATCCCTTGTTCATGCAAGATCAGCTATATAGGTGAGACGGGACGTTCTTTCCTCATGCGGTTAAAAGAACATGGGGCGGACATTCAAAAAGAACGTATCCGTTCCTCAGCCCTTGCGGAACATGTAGCCAAAACCAAACATCACATTTGCCTAGAAGACACCATTATCCTCACGAAAGAAGACCACTATTTAAAAGAAAATTTAGAGAGGCCTTAGAGATTACCAAATTCCCACACAATCTAAATAGGGATGGTGGCCTCGAGGTGAGCACTAGTTGGCTTCCCTCTATTCTCAATCGGAAAGGCCACTCTATCCCTTAACCTTTTTCCTTCTGCCCTTTTCCTCTTTCAAGCCCTTCCCCTTTATTTCTTTGTCCTCCTCCCTTGTCCTTAAATATAACCTTAATTTTTAAAAATTCCCTAAAAATTTAAAATTAAAATTGAAAGATCATTTTAAAAATCATTTTAAAACTTTAGGATTTTTAAAAATAAATTAAAATCAACATTTTAACCTTTTAAAATTCATTTTAAAACTTCAAAAATTTTAAAGTAAAATTAAAATCAACTTTTTAACCTTTTAGATCCTTCCTTATCCTAAAATTATCCTAAAATTAACCTAAAAGATTGCTTTCACATTTCATTAAAATTTTATTATAAGTTAAATTTGAAATAAAAATGAAAAATTATAATTAAAATAAAAATAAAATAAAATAAAATAAATTTTTCCCTAAGTTTAGACACATTAATAATCATTTTAAAATAAAATTTGTTAATAATAATTTTTTATTATTATTAATAATAATAAATTTTTTTTGACATTTTGAATTTGACTCACTATACTTTATATAAATTTTTTTAATAATAATTAAATTGACCACCTTATAAACTTCTTAGATAATTAAAAAAAATTCTTTTTAGTTTCTCGTTAAGTTTTTAATAAAAATTTTAATATTGTCTTAATTTAGCCATTGTATAAAATTTTAATAATATAAACATTTTCTTATTTCGGAAAAATAGGTTTAAAGAATAATTTTTCCGCACATTTTGAAATTAAAATAAAATAATTTTTTTTTTAACCTAGCAAACTCTAGCTTCTGCGGCCGACCTTAGACTTTTTCTACCCGGTTCCAGTATTTATCAATGATTCTCACTCTCTCCACATTCGACATTGTCCTGATGATGGATCCTGATATGGATCCGAAATGTCGACTTGGTCATTTCGATACTGTGGTTTCTCTGACAACAACATCAATTGCAAATCCTATTGATCCAAGAAGAACCCGGTCTAATTTTTAAAGAGCAGGTATTGCTCTCTCTTGTCATGATTCATTGATGTCTGAGACCTGTTATTTAATGATTGGGTCAAATCCTAAGTCCTACTACCATGCTCAGAAAGATCTGAGATGGCAAGCTATAATGGACGAGGAGTTTAATTCTCTTCAGAAAAATGCTACTTGGGAGCTAGTTTCTCTTCCACCTAGGAGGAAATTAGTTCAATGAAAGTGGGTTTTTCGGACAAAGGTTGCTGCTGATGGAACAACCTGAAAATATAAGGCAAGGCGGGTTGCAAAAGGGTTATCCCAAGTCCAAGGAGTGGACTATCATGAGACCTTTGCACCAGTGGCAAACATGGACTCCATCCGCCTAGTTTTGGCCATATTTGCGACATCCAAGTACTGGAAGGTGCATCATATGGATGTCAAAAGTGACCTTCTAACATGGAGACCTTCATGAGTAGATATACATGAATCATCTTGAGGGGTACGCATCAAATCCTTCTTTGGTTTGTAAATTGCAGAAATCATTATGTGGATTGAAACAGGCCCCAAGATCATCGTATGCCAAGATGGATGCCTTTCTGCTTTCACAAAACTTCCAAAGATGTAAATATGATCTGAATGTATATTTTCAGCACTATAATGGTAATGTTTTTATCATTTTTTATATGTTGATGATATTTTGATTTTAGGAAGCACACTTGCTTCCATTACCTTCATAAAAACTGCCCTTCATGATGCATTTGAGATGAGCGATTTGGGGCTCCTGAAGCAATTTCAGGGGCTTGAAATCTCCCAAGACCTTGATGGGATAATGGTAACTTAGTATAAATACATTTCAGACCTTTTAATTAAGTTTAACATGGCTGAATGCAAGTCTGACCCATTTCCTTTCCTCTCAGGGATCAGCCTTGAAGAGGGAAAATCCACTCCACCCATGGATTGCACTGTCTACCGCTAGCTGATTGGTAGCTTTCTTTACTTGACACATTAACAGCCTAATATTTGTTATGGTGTGAATGTTGTATCAAGATACATGCAGCAGCCTCATGAGATCCATTGGAAGGTAGCCAAGAGGATCCTTCAGTACATTAAGGGCACAAGACCCTACAGTATTCACTATGCTGCAGATTCTGAGCTAGAGTTGGTTGGTTATACAGATTCATAGTGGGAAGGGGATTCCATAGATCGGAAGTCCACTTCAAGTTATGTATTTATGTTTGGTGGTGACCCCATTTTCTGGTCTAGAAAAAAGTAGGCTGCCATTGCATTGTCTTTAGCAGAGGCCGAGTATAGGGGAGCAGTGAATGCTTGCATCCAAGTTGTTTGGTTGCAAGGCATTCTTTCAGAGTTTGAGATTGGTAGTACTTTTTCCACAATAATATTTTGTGACAATAAAACTTCTATTAAGATATCCATAGATCCAGTTACCAGGAAAAGGAAAAAATATGTTGAGATACACATGCACTACATCAGGGAATTGGTGCATGACAGAACCATTGTTCTGCAATACTTCCCTACATATGAGCAGATTGCAGATATCTCACCAAGAACTTTACTGATAAAAATTTCAATTACCTCCATTCACTATTGGGGGTGAGTTCATCAGGGTGATCAGATTACTTCTTAAGTCTTCAACTTGAGGGGGGGGTGGGGGGTTTCCCACTGGGTTTTCCCTCTTTCCTCACTTAGAATTTTATTTTGAGCATTGTTAGAGTTACATTTTTGTACAGCGTGACCTACGACATTTGTTTCAAGGGCCCTATCATTTCATACATTTTATTTTTACTCCTCCTGAGTATAGCTTAAGGGGGGGTGTTGGAGTCATTATCCAACTTACACACTTTATTTGATCAATTTTGGCCTAATTACCCACTATCCTAAGTTTAATTGACTCAATTGGCATCATATGAGCACACCATGACATCATCATGAGCACACCCATGCCTTCCTTCAATCAAGGAGGCCAACTAAGCCTTCTCCTTCAATCAAGGAGGTTAATTGGGCTTCCTCTTTCAATCAGGGAGAAAAATCACAAATTGTGGGACACATCAAATCCACCTTCCAAGGAACCCTAGATCAAACTGTTGTGATTATAGAACATCAAATCTCCTCATGTATCCCACAATCCTATGAAAACCCCCATCCCTAACCTGGCCACTGAAGAAGACAAAGGATCCATTTCGAAAGAACTTGTCGAATTTGACCAAATAAAATCATTGGTAACAAACCAAGAAATGGTTGAGAATATAGAGTCTGTTGAAGCCTTCAAAACTATCGAACAACCAGAAATAGTCGAAAATTCTCTGCCTACACCTTCCATACCAACTCTTCCATTGACCTTCGAGCAACCACCACCTCTTTCCTCACACACACCACCATCTATCGTTCCCCTACTAGAAATCCAATTAATAAATCCCACCTTACCAAGCAACACCTCAGAGAAAACACAGACCATACCATCACCGATAGAAGAAGATGAAGTACAAAACAGAAAACATGAGCAGCTGGAAAGAAAAGACAGGAAAATAAAGAAAGAAAAAAGAAATGGAACAACAAAAACAACTACAGTTGGCTCAACAATAGATACCATCAGTTATTCACCTGGCTTAGTTAGGGTCGACAACAACATTCGACTCGCTGAATATAAGAGAGGAAGAGCTATACCGACTGGTGGATGCCATCAACAAGGAGTCAAGACTCAGAGAGAAAAGAAAAGAACAAATTGAAAAACTAAAATAAGTCCAGACTGAATTCCTGACAAGATGTGAGAATTTGGCGAGGCAATTCATTCCAATCCTGGAAGGGTCTACACCGAAAGACCATTGGAAAAAGCATACCAATTGTTTGAAAGTGTTGTGTCGAAATTCCAGGAACCACTGTAAGAAATAAAAGATGAGCAGGAAGAAGAAACTACTTTATTACTGAGAAATCAGTATACAACATTTTCGGCAACCTACACCGTGTTGCGAGAGCATTTTCCTATTTCCAAAGAGTGGAGGAAGTGGTAAATACAATCAGAGGTATTGGAGAAGAGGTAAAAGAAAATGTGGTAGTTTATAAGGTGTTGAGATCACTTCCAACTAGGTTCAATCCAAAATTTTATGCCATTGAATAGAGAGAGAACGTATCTTAAAATGGATGAGCTATATTGAATCTAGATTTCCTATGAAATGAGAACATAAGATCCAAAAATGTAAGAGGTTGCTTTTAAAGTCACAAAAAGAAATCAACAAATTAATAAAAAATATTCTTCTTCTCCACCAAGCACAGATGAAGTTTCAGATGAGGAAATAATAAAATTTGTCAACAAACTACCCAGGGGCACTGATTGGTACAAAGGTAAGTTATCGTTGAAGTTCTTTAATTGTATAAAAATAGGACACTTTGCTGCAAAATGCCCATTCAAGGAAGATAGAGACAAATCAAATCAAAGAAGATATTTTTTCAAAGGAATATTTTCCAATAAATAGAATTTCTACTCAAAAGTTGAAGAGGAAGCATCAAACTATGATAAAGATGAATAATTTCTATATATTGATAGGAATGAGATCTTATTCCAAGATATGGAAAACCAACACCATCAAGAAAGCAAGCCAGATGAAGAAAATGAGGGAGCAGTTGCAGTTGACTTAGAGGCAAAACTTGTAGCATCCTTGGAAGAGATTGAAAATATGAGAAACCTCAACAAAAACAAAACAAAGGAATTCAGTATAGAAAAAAATTAGTTAGTAAGGGAACTAAAGGATAATTTGCCAAAGAAGGAAGCACATATTAGTACACTACATGAACAACTGAAGAAAAAACAAAACAAAAAGCATATTAAACCAGTGGTTTGAAAAATTCTCATCATATTTAAATGATGTGATTCTCCAACAAAGAAAATCAAGTGATAGGAAAGGAATTGGCTTTGAGTCCAAACCAAAAAATCTTGAAGAAGAACATTTTAAGGAGCAAAAAATCAAATCTCTACAAGGAAGAATCGTTAAGCACAAGTCTGAATCAAATAAAATTATGAACCATTGGATGAATCCTTGAGGTTTCTTACAATGAGGGAAAGAGACTGAGGAAGTGCAAAATGAAGTTTCTAGTTTGAGAAGAGTAAATTTCTCTTCCTCAACCAATTTGTCGATATAGTTAAACAAAATGTTGATCAAAAGTAATCTACAACTATTTCGATCTCCAATGAATCAAGGAAAAGTACAATGACCAAGACTCCAACAAGTAGCTTCATTTCTATAAGAAGACTGCCATCATATAGGTACCAAAATTTATTTTTTGGAAATTGCTATACTTGTCATAATTTTGGTCATAGAGTGGAAAAATGTATAGCCCCTTTAGAAAGAAACTATACGAGAACCCAGAACAATGCATAGAATCAAAATAAGTATGTATATAATGATAAGAATGCTCTCTCATCTTTGTCCAAATATTATGTTGAATGTTCCAAGTGCAACAATTTTGGACATCTATCAAAAGAATGTCAGATGAGTCAAATAACTCAGAAAGAAGGAAAGAAAAATGACCTATGTGGAGTATCCCTATATGTCCATAAGGATGAAGATAAATGGTACATAGATAGTCATTTCACAAAACATATGATTAGTGATAAGGTAAAGTTCGTCACGTTGAAAAAGGAAAGAGGAGGAGCTTTGGGGGATGATGGAAATGATAAAATTATGGGTAAAGGAACAATGACCTTAAAATGACGTTATAAATCACAGAATGTATTGTACGTAGAAGGTTTGAAGCATGATCTATTAAGTGTGGGTCAAATTTACTATGCCAACTACAACCTTACCTTTTCTGCCAACAATTATGAGATTATAACAAACAGATCAAGAGAGGTAATTTGAAGAGGATTTAGAACTCCAGGAAATGTATACATTCTAGATGAAATCCAAGGGGTGAATGTTTTTTTTTTTGTTGACTAGGGAAATCAGAAACTAGGGATGGGATGGTACTCGCATGACATGGGGTCCATGGATCCATTCCCTCTATAACTATACCCTTAGGTTCCCAAAAAAAAACCGTAAGCCATGGGACATAGGTAAACTTGGGTGAGATTTGATCTTATGACCTCCTTTACAACAAGTGACTTCATATCAAGTGAAACCAATGAGACACACCCATTCGGGATCATCCAAGGTGGGAAATGTTATGTTGGATAAACTGATGATGACTGGTTATGGCATAAATGACTAGGACATATCAACTTTGATAATATTGTAAAGATCAACATAATTGAGGCAATGAAAGGGTTACCCAAGCTGTCTAAACCTACAAATAGATTGTAAAAGTCCTATCAACATGGGAAACAAATCACAGTTAGTTTCAAACAGAAGGAGCACCGGTATACCTCAAAAACATTAGAGCTGATACATACAGATTTGTGCATACCCGCTATATTTCAAACCCTCCAAAGAGAAAGGTATTTTATGTTAGTCACTGATGATTATACCAAAATGATTTGGGTAACATCTTCTAAGGAAAATTTTCAAGCATTTGAAAATTTTAATATCTTCAAGGCACTAGTTGAAAGTAAAAGTGGGCACAAGATCAAATATTTATGATCAAACAACTGGGGTGAATTCGCCTCAAACAATTTCACTATATTTTTTGAAAAAATGGGATTCAAAGACAATATTATGTGGCAAGGACCCCTCGACAAAATGGAATAATTGAAAGGAAGAATAGGACATTTCAAGAGACAGTTGGGACAATGTTATTGGAAGAAAATATAGCTGAAACTTTCTACAGAGAATTTGTGGAAGAAACAATATACATTATTAATAGATCTCAACTAATAGTTAACAGTGAAAAAACTACTTATAAACTATGGAAAGGAAGACCAACTGTAGTGGATGACTTCAAAATATTTCGAAGTAAATGTTACACAAAAAACAACAATGATAATATAGACAAATTTAGTACAAGAACAAATGAATGCATTTTCTTGGGATACTCCACCAATAAAAAGTTCTACAAATGTTATAACAAAAGGTTAAGGAGAATTGTAGAATGTATTGATGTTAGAATATATGAAGAACTACTAGAAAAAGCAGAGAATTGAGACTATGAGGAAACAACTTTTGGGACCAAACATGAGCAACATTTTTAACTTGAACATACACCAAAAAGTGGAGAATTGTCGAGTCTCACAACTCTAACCATAGACATCCAAAAGGCGCTTTGCACTTTGGAGGAATTCCAACATCAATTAGCAATTACTATAGAATCAATTGTGGAAGTATGCATATATAAGAAACCGTCAATCAGGAAGCACAACCCATGAAAAATACATTATAGAAACTACTCAAGACAGAAATTTTTCCACCTCCCTGTTTCTTCAGGACGAAGAAAGATTTTTTGTTGAGGGAGATGTTAGAGGATCTAGTCGTCTTATCCAACTAGACTCTTTAGTAGACTAATTGTAGATTAGGTCAACCTCATAGGCCATGTCGGTTGGTTGAAACGACATGTAGTAAATATAACTATTTTGTAAATGCATATATAGGTTGTTGATCCAGATAGATAATTGGTTTGGTTTGTTGTAAGAACCCACATGTGTAATCGAGTAATCTAACTATTATTTTGTCTACCATTCTTGTCTCTTGTTCTGTTACTGTTATATGATTCCTTATGTGTATTATTAGTAACCTTGCGATCTGATTGATTACAACAATTAGACACCCAGTCGGTCAATGACACTAGATAAATGAAAAAAATGAAGTAGTATTGGGTTTCACATGGTATATACATGGTTCAACTGAGATACCATGAGCTCAGAGTAAAAAAAGACGACTAGGTGACTAATATCACGAGACGAAGCCTCGTTTAAAAATCGTATAACCGCATCATACTCGATGATATTGTTGGTAGCAGGACCTAGGAAAACTCCTCCTGAACTAACTAATTCATCGGATTAGGAATAGATTACCCATGCTAGTGAAGTGATATTCAGGGTATGGAAGCTAGCACCGTCACCAAAACCATAGTAGAGAGTCATCTGCAGAATTTAAATCATAACATGGCATAAGCAGTGTTAGACAAGACCCAAAACCACAATAAAAACAATAAAACCACACTAAAATTCAATATATACAAATATATACAAGATACTGATGCAAGATGTCCTAAGCATGGTAAATTTTCAGGTACATCCCATTGTGAGGTTGGCCGAAAGGTATTCCATCATAGTCCATTAATTCATATGCCCCTTTTACCAAGACTTTGCTAATGATGTACGGACTGCACCACATTGATTCCAACTTCCCTTTCCCCAATTTATCGTGTTTCTAATCGTAAGTCAGAACAAGGTCTCATTCATTGAAGACCCGAGGATGAACAGATTTATCGTATTGAGCCTTGATCATTTCTTGTGCGACTCATTATCCAGAGCAGCATCTTGGCATGTCTCGTCAAGGTTAGTTAAATAAGGGAAGCGCTCTTTCTCGGTCGAGGTGTTGGGTAGAATATCAACAACTAGTTTCAATGACTGAATCTTGCATTTGATAGGTAAAACAACTTCTAATCCATAGACCAACTGGAAAGGTGTGAAATTGGTTGTTGTTTTCACGGAAGTCCTATAGGCCCATAGTGTTGAAAACAGAGTTAAATGTCAATTTTATTTGTGTTCTCCAACCATCCTATGAAGCATGGTCTTATGGAATTTGTTAATGGCTTCAACCTAGCCATTATCTTATGGATAGTAGGGGGTTGATTTTTCATGACGGAAACCCAACTTGGCACTTATCTTAGCCATCATCTGATTATAGAAATGAGATCCATGATCAGTCACTATAGCCTGAGAAACTCCAAACCTAGCGATGACATAGTTAAACAAAAAGAGGGTGGTATTCTTACCATCCTCAACATATGTAGGCATTGCCTCATCCCATTTCATGAAATAATCAACAACTACAATGATGTAACCGTTCCCCCTGTCTAAGGTAGGATTACAATGCATGAAATCTATCCCCCATTTGGAGAAAGGGCCAACCACAATGACCTTGTGTAATGGAGCAGGGTGGGTGTTCTTTTTTCTATAAAAAATATGACAGGGTGGGCACTTTTTTATCGCTTCATGGAAACCCTTGAATATCAAGGGCCATAAGTAACCAGCACAAAGGATGTTCTGAGTTGTAGCCATCCCATAAATATGAACGCCACATGCTCCGGAGTGGAAATCATTTAGGACTTGTTCAAACTCATCGTGCGTTAAACATCATCGGAGAATGGAATCAATACCACGCTAGTATAAGGTGTCATTAAGAATGAGATTATATTTAGCGTGATGGTGAATGCATCGACGATCATCGCGAGATAGGCCAGGATGAAATCTTTGAGTTTGGAGATATATGATCAAATCTCCATACCATGGGTCATTCGTGTTGATCAGGAACAAGGAATAATTAGGAAATGAGTAATTGGGATTAATTTTTGTGATAGCACGGGGAAGATCACACATCAGCTTAGCAAAAACTAGGGAATTCTCGGAAGTGGTATTAGTGAATTCAAGGTCAAGTTCTTGGAGGATGACGATCCAGTGAGAATACCCCCCCCCCCCCCCCCCCCAATACCCAACGATTCAATATGTAGTACATGGGGTTTTGATCCATGATAACAATAGTTGTGCGAAGTAGGATGTAATGATGAAAGAATTGTACAACAATGACCGTATCCAAAGCTAATTTCTCCACATGTGAGTACCGAGATTCAGAGTCTAGGAGACTCTTACTGAGATAATAAATCATATGTTTTTGTCTGTTTGGATCCTCTTGCACTAGAACCATACCAATGGTAGTAGTGGAGGAAACAATGTAAAGATGAAACTCTTTGAATAATTAGCGGGGTGTATCACAGGAGAGTGTGTTGTGGCATGTTTCAAATTTTCAAAATCCCATTGAGATTGATCATCCCAAATGAAGGGAGTGTTCGTCTTCAACAGACGCATATAGCCATGTGTTTTTTCTGCAAAATTGTACCTGAAACAATGAAGAACGTTTGTCTTCCCTTGCAAACTTTGGAGTTCTGTGATGTCGGTTGGGGGTGGTAAGGCCACAATTGCAGCAATTTTCAAGGGTCCAATTCGAATACCATATTTGGAAACAACAAAGCCAAGAAGGCATCCAGTTTCCACACAAAAGATGCGCTTATGTGGATTAATTCAAATATGATAATGATGGCATCGAAGGAAAATATCCTTAATATGGCCTGAATGATCCTCTCTCTGTTGTGAATGAGTGAGCAGGTCATGTAGGTATAGTTCCACAATGTGCTTAATATCGTGAAAAGCATAAGACATGGCTCGTTGGAACATGGCTCCAGCATTTTTCATGTCGAAAGGTAACTTATGGTAAGAAAAGGTTCCCCACATGGGAAAATGAATCTCATTTTGTGATGCTCAGAAAGTATTATTTCAATCTGATTGTGGCCGGAGAAGCCATCCATAAAGGAAAATATGACACTTCCAGAATAGTTGTCAATGATTTGATCGATGTAGGGGGTTGGAAATTTGTCCTTCTGACAAGCTTTATTTAAGTCCTTGAAATCGTTGCAAACCCTAATAGTGCCCTGCTTCTTGGAAACAGGAACAATATTAGTGTTGGGGGAGCTAGTCGGCTTAGCCAACTAGACTCATTAGTCGAATAATTGTATATTAGGTCGACCTCATAGGTCGTTTCGGTTGGTTGAACCAATAGGTAGTTAGTATAACTATTTTGTAAATGTATATTTAGGCTATTGAGCCAGATATATATTTGGTTCAGTTTGTTGTATGAACCCACAAGTGTAATTGAGTAATATAATTGTTATTATGTCTACCATTCTTATCTCTTGTTATGTTATTGTTATATGATTGCTTATGTGTATTATTCGCAACCTTTCAACCTGATTCATTACAACATTGGTTTCATTGTCGGTGATATATATACGGATGAAATGACTATGACTAGATGATCTCAGAGAAACAGATTAAGAACTGGTGGGAACATAAGATTGTGAATTATTTTCATAATTACACCAAAAGAAACAGACTGGCTATTTCCAAAGCAAAGGAGAAGTTTTTCTTTGAAACACATGAAAATTTTGTCTAGTCCGTACCTCAGTCTTTAAAGAAGCTATTGGATGAATCAATCGGCAGACACTAAATACCAAGAGTTACTCCAGAAATTAACAAGGGGAGGCCGTACAAATTTGTCGGAGTGGTTTAAAATAATCGTCGATGAGATCTGTGAGTAAATAGAATTCAACAAAAGAGTATTTGTAGATAGAATCAAAGAGAGATTCTACAACGACCTAACCAAACAATTCTTGTGTTCATTACCGAAACTTTTGTTCAATTTTTTTATTGACAAGGGTGTGGGTCATGTTGTCAAACCTTGTCCATTACTGATAGAACCGCCATCTAACACAGCCTAGGAGGCCAAACAGAAGGAGTGGGAAAAATTTGTCGAAGAAAGAGAGTGGGAGTACTTTCTAATAAAATAGACAACTTCACCTGGGCTTACTAAGGCATTCGGGTCGGCTATGGGGGGTAGTTTTTCATGTTCTGCAATAGAGTAGAAGAATTCTAGTCGACTTATGAAAACACCACCACCAGCGATGAAAAGTTGGGCCAAAAATGAGATAATTCGAATAATTACTCACAAAATCACTCCGGCTATACATAATATAGAATGAAAGAAGAGGTGAAAGAGAAGGGAAGATATTAGAGAGCAGGTTGTTGTGCTCCACTAGAGAATGACGACCAGAGTGACAAAACAAGAAGTGAATTCACCAAAGTCGGGTCACGACTAACAGGAAGAAGGTGTTGATGAAGAAGTGTCACCAATGGAGGAATATTTATGGATAGAGCACGGTGAAGCTCTCCAATTTGATATACCACAAAAAATCACACCTCATTCTGCGTTAAATTCTAACCAGAGTGCTTGAGTGTAGGATATTGTTCAAGAATATTTGGGACTACTAGTTGGAAAGTTAGGTGTATGGATTCAAATAGATGAATAAGGAAATGATGTTGACCATCTAGTAATTCATAAACCACGGGAAGGAAATCAGGTAACACCTTTCAACCCTTTTCATCTAACTGAAGTATTAATTTACTCTACTGGGAACATGAAGGGGCACCCCCCAGCCAATCACAGCTTCAGGTAACACAACAAATCATTCGAATTGACAAGAGAGGATACCCTAGTAACAATAGTTTACTTGGGTATCGACAGAAGGAGTTGACAGAAACCGAATTTTTGTCGAAAGCACATCGACTGCTACGGATAAAAAGTCCAATGGAAACAAAATTTCTATCGAGCATAGCTGTGAAGAAAATAGAGTCACGGGAAGTAACCCACCTCCCCCTCCACCTCTTGGAGAATACATTACTTTCGGAGATATGGCGCATATGTCTACACATATCCCTCTACGAGGGCGATGAAGATCCTAGATGACATTGGTTCGTTTGTGAGTTGACTTGGGAAGCAAATGTTGTTACTAATGAAGATCGACAGATGGATCAGTTTGCTGGTGCTCTATGGAAGTGAGCACTCACTCACATGGTACATGGCATGCATATAAAATACATTGAATGATACTAAGGCACAAATTAAACATCAATTCATGTCATTCTTCAAGACTGTGTATGCAAAGCATCTGGAAGCAAAGAAACTAAAGACTACAGTCCAGAAACCAACAAAAATAGTTCGAGAGTACGATAAAATATTTAAATACCTACTCAGCCAGTTTGACTATAATATATATGAGAAATTGTTAATCCAATGGTTTGTTGCAGGACTCCTACAAAAGATCTGAATGCATATCATATTGGAACTTTAATGCCTATGAATATGCATTAACGAAGGCATTACAAGTAGAAATGGACAAGGACTATCCAGTAAACCATGTTGATAGTCGTATCGAAGAACAACTGGAGATAATGCAGAAGTCAATACGGGATTTAAACCTCGAGGGCCATGAATTCTGGTGTACGAAATGCTCGACGGTTGGGAACATAAAAGATAATTGCTAACAAGAAGATCGTCGACAATATGTATGTTTCATTCACTTGAAATTATTTTGCGACTTTTTCCAAGATCACGGTCTACATGTGACAACACATTTTCCATACAATATGAAGAATGAAAAATCTCGCTGGTGTGTCATATGCAAGGTCAAAAGCCATGCAACTGTTGAATGCCAGCTAAATTTGAAGAACCGACAGAATTATCATGTGGTTCACTAGACGAATGTTGTTGGTCAAAATAATAACGACAATAATCCAAGGAACAATAACAACCAGAATGACCAAAGATATGGAAGTTGAAGGTACGAGCATTGGTATGATAACAATCGCCGTGGAGGATTTTCAGGTCGAGGTCGATTCTTTGGGAATCGGGAGAATAGACCACGATGAACGATCCGCTGTTATACATGCACAAATGAAGGGCATCGACACATTGAGTGTCCATACAAGGATCGAACCAACCTTAAATTCTGTACCAGTTATGGTGTAGACGATCACTCTTTAGACGATTTCCCCACCATGCTCAAAAAATAAATAATAAGAAAAACATTAATGTCTTTTCCAGTGTGCAAAAATGTGATGTTGTTAGAACTAAAAACTTACAAATTGTCACTCATCAAGGCACAAAAAAAGGCATGGATAATCCCTGTTGGAGACATTTACCATAATACACACTCTTTTTGGTCAAATTGGCCTAGTTAAACCACTATCCTAAGTTTAATTGACATCATTGGAGCATTAATTGCCATCATCCAGTCACACCCATGCCTACCTACAGTCAAGGAGGCTAACTGGAGCACTCTAGGGGTGATCTGTGTGACATTAATGCACCTAATTGCTAACTGGTGGTTACAATCAGTTCAACTAGTCAGCTATAGTCAGTTAAGGCACCTCCAGTCATTAAATATATTATTTAATGATTATTTATTATTATTTAATGATCTGGAGTCAACAAGGCGCCTCCACCAACTTCTGATGGTCAGTTCAGCTTCAGTTAACCTCATCGGGGTTCATTGGAGTCATGGAGCACTAGCACTTGATGATTGGATTGCTATGACATGTGTTTGATCTCCTTCAGTTGAGATTCAGTCATTTATTGCACTCCAACTTCAGTTAGGGTTTGGTGAGTCAATTAGGGTTTTGGTCAAGTGGTTAACTGAGTGAGATTGAATGGTTGAGAGTCAGTTAAGCTAGACTCACTCACTGAATTCGAATTGTCTCCTTCGGTATTCGAATTCTTCATGGAGTTAAGCCATTGCTCAGCATTGCTATTGTAACCCTTTATTGTTTATTAAATATACAGAGAGGAAACCATTCTGGTCCCGATTATTTCCAATTCATGAGTATTTGTCAATTATTCTTTGATGATTTTGATTCCTAGTTCCTAGATCATGTGCAAGAATTAATATGGTATCAGAGCTTACGGTGGGACGAAGAACAATCTCTCAAAAACAAGATTTTTGACAGATTTCTCCATGAGAAGTGAGCAATAGCTCAAAATTCCAGCACTGCACCAGAAGCCAAGGCTTACCACTCAATACCCCAAGTAAAGAACTTGTTGATCAAGCTTGCTTGATTGACTATGTTGGGTGTGATGAAAGCCTAAAATGTGCAGGCTGTCTGACCTTACAGTGCCCCTTTTTTTTTTTATTTGCAAGTTTTATCAGGTACAACTTCGAATGGACTCATCAATCCCTCTTTTCACGCCATTCACAAGCTATTCGGAATGGAAGTTGAAGATGATTGCATATCTGAAGAGACGAGGTCTCTATGAGGTGTCTATTGGACTTGGAAAAGAGTCTTATGAGAATGAGAATGACTGGCTAAATGACGGTGACAGAGCTTTTGGAGCAATATGTCTAGCCCTTTCTGTTAGCTTGTACTACCCTATTGATTTTGCTGAATACCCAAAGGATCTCTGGACAAAATTGGACAGAACCTTTGGCAAGCACAATGAGGATTATAATACTACTTTGGAGATCACAGCCAGCACCACAAGAGTTCTTCACTCAAAATTCTCAGCCTCTACTCTCTCTGATGAAGTTGTTCAATATGAATATGAAGCAGAATCTTCTACACATTCAATTCGAATTGAAGAAAGTCTCCATGAAGTGACTCCTTCTCCTGATGCTCTGGAAGTTCATGAGATCTCTGATATCTCATCTTCTCATATTGCTGAAATATAAGAAGAAATTCGAATCTCTGATATTGAATAAAAACACTGCTGCACTTCCATGCAAACATTCACTGGTGATTTTCCTTTGAATTCTATGCAAAATTTACCAGTAATTGCTTCCGAAAGTGAAGAGAAATTTGATTTTTATTCCTCTAATGTTGCTGCTGGTGTGAAACTATGTGATAACTTGGATATTTTGGAATAAATTTCAGATTAACAAAGTGATCCATTCACTCCCCATGATCTAGATCTTCCAGCAAATTTCTGCAGGATTGCATGCACCAAAATTCAGAATTTTGAAGAAGAAGAAAACTGTGCATCCACCGTCTCGGTTGACCATAATTTTGGATCTGATATGAACCTTATTGGATCTGATATGATATTATTTGGATCTGATCTGATATTTCTTGGTTCAAAATTCAGGTTCATAAACATTCAGTACTGCTTGTAGCTGTTCTCATCAATGGTGTGAAGAAACAAGTACCGCAAGTCTCCTACAAAACTGCTGCTGGGGATTTGATTTCATTTCACAGTTTTGGATCTGTTGTGAACTTATTTAGATCTGATTTAAATTATGATCTGATATTATTTTATTCATATTTTAAAGTTCAAGATCTTTCAGTCATGGTTGTAGCTGCTCTCACCAATTCCGGTGTGAAAAATCAAGTACCGCAGTTCTTCTTCAATTTTGCTGATGGGGATTTGGTGTTAGTTTCCTCTTGTGAGGTTGCTGATATTTTATTTTGTGAATAATTAGATATTTCTGAAGCTATATCAGATTATGGAGCTCAATCATTCACTCTCCAGAGTCCCAGGGATTCTCTACCTTTGGTCACAAGCTCATCTCCTCACAGAACTAGTAAAGAGGAAGACATTCTGCATCCGCTTGGACACTTGCTCCTAAGATTTGGGGCTGATTTTACCACTCATGGTTTGCTATTAAAGGATGCAACATATCAGTTTCTTGAGTGTTCCACACATGGTTTGAATCCTCAAGAACCTTTGCTCTCTCTTCAGATGATTTCAGTTGCTCTACATGGGTCCAGTTTTCACCGTGCAGCTGTTTATATTTCTGATTCAGTTGAGTGCATTGTTCTTCTTCCAAAGTGGAAGATTCCTCCAGACATATTCATTTATTTTGGATTCAGAGGTTCACATGCACAGTCTCAGGATGTTGGTGCATAGAAGAACCAATTCTTGATTTACTGCTTAGTTTGAGGGGGGGTATTTTTCCCATGAGGTTTTCCCCGTTTCCTTAGTTATATTAAGCAGTTATTTTATTATACAGGGTGACCTATGGCCTTTGTTGCCAAGGCCCTAGCATTTTTATGCATCTTGTTTTCTAACTCTTCCTGAGTATAGCTTAAGGGGGGGTGTTGGAGACATTTACCATCATACACACTCTTTTTGGTCAAATTGGCCTAGTTAAACCACTATCCTAAGTTTAATTGACATCAGTGGAGCATTAATTTCCATCATCCAGTCACACCCACACCTACCTACAGTCAAGGAGGCTAACTGGAGCACTCCAGGGGTGATTTTTGTGACATTAATGCACCTAATTGCTAACTGGTGGTTACAATCAGTTCAACCAGTTAGTTATAGTCAGTTAAGGCACCTCCATTCATTAAATATATTATTTAATGATTATTTATTATTATTTAATGAACTGGAGTCAACAAGGCACCTCCACCAACTTCTGATGGTCAGTTCAGCTTCAGTTAACCTCATCGGGGTTCATTGGAGTCATGGAGCACTAGCACTTGATGATTGGATTGCTATGACATGTGTTTGATCTCCTTCAGTTGAGATTCAGTCATTTATTGCAATACGACTTCAGTTAGGGTTTGGTGAGTCAATTAGGGTTTTGGTCAAGTGGTTAACTGAGTGAGATTGAATGGTTGAGAGTCAGTTAAGCTAGACTCACTCATTGAATTCGAATTGTCTCCTTAGGTATTCGAATTCTTCATGGAGTTAAGCCATTGCTCAGCATTGGTATTGTAACCCTTTATTGTTTATTAAATATACAGAGAGGAAACCATTCTGGTCCCGATTATTTCCAATTCATGAGTATTTGTCAATTATTCTTTGATGATTTTGATTCCTAGTTCCTAGATCATGTGCAAATCATGTGCAAGAATTAATAATCCCAAAATAAGTAAAGTATAGAATAAATATGATTATCCTAACCTTGTCATATAAAAACAATTATATAATGATGAAACAAACATATTTCAAGAACTAGTTGCACAAGAAGTAAATGATGATGCTCGACAGAAGATGTCTCAGGAATTAATTAATTTAATACATAATGATAATTATGTGGAAAAATTAAGCAAATTATTGGACAAGAGTAAATCTGGTATCGACAAACAAGCTAAAAGCATATGTAGTTTGAATCAAAAAGATAAAAGTGATGCTGACCCTCTAGTTGAACTGGAAATTGAAGTTTACCATGTTTGACAAGTTTTTCTTGACTTCGAATCCCAGGTAAACATCATGACTAGGGACACATGGGAACAATTAGGTAAACCTCGACTTAACGAATCTAACATATACTTAAAGTTAGCAGATCAATGACTAATTGAACCGATTGGCATTTGGAGGAATGTTGACACAACTATAAAAGGTATCACTAAAAAAGTCAACTTTAAAATTATCAAACCTAAGGAAGGATCCATCTCCTTTCTAGCCTTAGTAGGTCGACCATGGGGTTGAAATATGAAGGAATTGATTTCACTGGACAAAGAGAGAATAAAACTTAAATGGAATGGGCAGAAATTGATCGTTCCTATTCATCCATCACAAGGTGAACCATGGAAAAAACCTATAGATGAAGAAGTCGATGTCCGACAACTATACCAGATACAAAATAATGAATATTATGTTGAACCAAACATATATGGAGAGCTTCACTTAGGAAACCCATATTCAGTAGGTTACAAATCAGACATAGAATTATATGACTGGGAAATGGAAAATTACGAGCTACAAGCAAGGGAATGTTGGACCATCCAATCCATTCTGAAAAAACAAACACGACAATGTTTCTCTGTGTCCATAATACCGAAAATATTAGAAAAAAAAAGTTAGGGAATACCCATCCCTAGAACCAATGAAAATAGAAATACCAAACAGACCGTCACTTGGGTATAAAGAACGAGAATCACCAGTCCTTCACGTTGAACAATTATCTAAAAATATAGGTGAAAACGGCCGAATTCAAAGTCTAGTCTGACACTTTCAGTCTGAAATGACTGCTAAGAAAATACAACAGACATGATTATGGTAGCTGACATTATACCGTGATTGTCGAAGATTTGTCAGTAAATGTGATCGTTGCCAACGTCTAGGTCGGACTCTACTAAGTACCAATATTTCTTTAATATCAGTAAACCCAAGTTTAACATTTGAAATTTGGGCGATCGACTTTATAGGACCATTTCCAATACCTGCTAGAAGGACATGAGAATGATATATTATAACAACAGTCAAATATGTCACTAAGTGGTCAAAAGCAGAACTTGTCAAAACCTGCTCTAGTGAAGTGGTCGTGAAATTTATATATGAAAACATTATTATTAGATTCAATTGTCCCCTGACCTTGATCAACGATCAGGGGTCACATTTTATAAACAAAATAATTGCATCTTTGATAGAATGGTTTAAAATTGAACATAGGAGAACATCCTATCATCCTCAATTTAATGGTGCAATTGAAGCGTTTAACAAAACTCTAACGAGAGGCTTAACCCAAATATTCAATACCGATAAAGATTATTGGGACGAAAAAATTCCTGCTCTCCTATGGGCATACAAAACAACGTACAAATGATCGACAGATCAAACACCATTTCGACTTGTTTATGGTTAGGAAGTAGCCATTCCTCTGTACTTTCGACAAAAAACACCAGTAATTGCTGACATATTACACATTGATGTCGAAGAGGCTAGGAAAGAATGAATAATACAATTTTCTAAACTCGAAGAACGCCTACTAACTGCAATACAACATGAAGAGATACAAAAACAATAACAGAAAGCTTGGAACAATCGAAATATTAAAAATAAAAACTTGTCGATTGGAGACCTTGCGTTGTTGTATAACAGTCGAGTAAAAGGAAAATCGAAAAAACTACATACATAATGGATGGGACAATATATTGTCGAAGAAATCAATGCTAATGGATCTGTTAGTAGTTGCGCTAAATTTTATTCTTGCAGAAATGGGTTTTCTCGATTCAATAGGTTTACAGGAGAAAAGTATTTTTTTGTCCATTTGGGAAAAAAGAAAGAAATCTCGACGAATTAAAAGGATTTTACTTAGTTTTAAAATAAAATATGAACATTGTTTTATATCTAAGTTCGGCCTTGTAGTCAAATTTTTATGTTTTTTCGCCAATGTTTATTATTTTATTAACCTGGATAATGAGGTCTGGATTAAAATATGGTCGCACAGGGCCACACACCTGCCACATCAACAACAACACAAGTCAGCAATCCATCAAAGACCAAGCACCCGACTCACAAGGAGTATTATCGTTTCTTGTTCCTTAATACATATGCAGACTAGTAGGGTTTATAAACAATAAAAACACATTTCAACTTATGAATGTGGGATATTACTCAAGATCCTTGCAAATAGAATAAAGGATTAATGGTGTAGATCGTACCACTTTCCATCCAACGCTCCAGAACCTATTTCGCCCAATCAAAGAGAAAGCAAGTTAACGTTTTGAAACCATTGCGAAATGGTGTTAAGGCCACTCACAAAATCAATGGCTTAGATATTGTCAATCCTAATTGATGGTCCACATCTATATTGCAGTGGTAAAGTGCATGAGGTCAAAGTTGTGAAGGCTCAGCGAAATTTTATGCATTGCAGCAAAACAAATTTTTTTTCTGTGAAATGATTGTTTTAGTCATTAAATTCCACGAACTGTTTTTTCCAAATAGAGAGAAATTTTAAGAAATTGAGAGAGGTTTTTCTTCAAAACATGCTAATAAACAATAACCTCTCTCGATTTTTACACATATGCTATGGTTTTGGAGAATCAAATCCATATTTAGAGGGAAATTTTCTAGAATTTTGCAATTATGTTTGAGTCATCAAATTCAAAGGAATACTCGAAGAGATGGAGGGGAATTTGGCCAAATGGAAACATGGGTTTTATCAGGGACATGGTAGGTTACAAAAACCTCTCTCTATTTTTACACATCTATCACCAATTGAGATATGTAGGTGGGGATTTGAATCCTATTTTCAGAAATTCGTCTCCTGGAAAGGGGTGAAATGGTGAAGAGTTGGGGGGGTCCACGAGGTAATTTAATTTCCATATTAGAGAAATTGCATTAAACAGTAGATGAGGTGGATGGTCTGATTGGAAAGTGAAATGCATATGATGGCTCGTGTTCATTTTGCAATAAAGAACTTGCACGTCAAAACAAAGGTTTGGGATCAACAAAATCTCTTACAAGCGTTCAACTCTGAAGAACACGTGTATGCATGATATGAATTGTCAAAGAAATCAATGGACAAAAAAATATTTTTCTGGTGTAAATTTCTCTGGGTTTAATTTGTGAGAATTGGGCGATATTTCATGGAAAGTGCAAGTTCTAACCTTATTCTTTAAAATGATTGTTTTGGTCAGTTTCGCCTAAGACCTGTTTCTGCCGAAACAAGAGGAATTTTTAGAAACTGAGAGAGGTTTTTCTTCAAAACATCTTTATCCAAATTAACCTCTCTCATATTTTACACAGGTGCTATGGTTTGGGAGAACCGAATCCATATTCACAGGGTATTTTTCCATAATTTCGCAATCATGTCTTAGTCATCACATTCAAAAACAGTTTGTGAGGAGCTGGAGGGGAATATGGCCAAATGAACACATGGGTTTTGTTGGGAACATGGTCAATTATAAAAAACTCTCTCATATTTCACATATATGTCACCATTGAGGTATGGAGGTGGGGATCTAAACCCTCTTTTTCAACGATCTGTCGCGTGAAATAGGTGAAATGATGAAGATTTGGGGGAAACTATATAAGAACAAGTGTTCCCAATGAAGGAAGACTCTTTCATCTCTACTATTGAAGAACACTTATAGGATGATTTAGAACTTGAACATTGGGAGTCGTCTGAGCCATCTCTTTTCATCAAGCGAGCCAGAGCCAAGATGCCACATTTTCGTTTTGATCTAGCTCGTTTGTTATTCCTTATTTCCTGTTTTATATTGTAAATCATGGCAAATATTCCATGTCAGAGTTTGTTAGGATTCAGCATGATGGCTAAGTTTAATCCCATTTTGTAACTGAATTTGATACCCTATTTTGGGACGTATCTCGGGGGGTAATTCACAGGATAAATAGAACCTCCTTAGAGGAAGATAGAGGTTGGACTGATTTTCATTTTTTAGGCCTTAGCGTCGGTTTTGTAGTCTTGTAAACAATTTTTGGGAGCTTCAACGAATATATTTTTATGCAGTCATGAGGTTCATCACAGTGTTGTTGTTTACTCTGTGTTTCCTGTTTATTTCATTTTCATTTATCTTATTTCTGCCAATACATTTCTAGATTAGCATGTAGGAATTCGCTCTCAGTTAAGCACTCCTGCATCAGAAATCATGTTTGTAATGTGACTGTAATAGATTTGACATAATTCACCCATCGATAGGTGCTCTATTTCAGTTGTTTCCATTTTTTATTTTCCACTAAAAATGTGCTCAAAGATTCATCCTTGATATATGCCTATGTTCTTCACCAGGCTCTTTCCTTATTTCCGCCTGCCATCACTATAAATCTATTTGACTGAATGTTGCGCTTACTTTGCCTCATAATACAGGAGAGAAATCACTATTTCTTATATACTATAATGTCCTTAAATGTTTCATACTATGACTCCATCACCCAATGTTTTTTATTTTGTTTGTATTTTCAACCTATTTTACTTTTTAATTGTCCTGTTACTAGTAGAAATCTAGTCTTCTGCATGCTCATTAAACACAAATGTGTATGTGAATGGTTACCGTGACAAGAGAGAGCCCTCTCTGACTGCCTTGGCTAGAAGGTATTCTAAAGATGGTTTGAAATGGTTACCCCTGTGACTTCCTACAACAATCATAGGAGAATTACAGGGTGCTAACATCTTGGCGTCGTTTTCAGGGAGCGAATGAGCAAATCATTTCCGGGAAAAATGGCATTCCTCAGTTCTATGACCTGGTTGAGCAGCCATCCTTAGACACATTTTGGTTGTATATGCTCTGGAGACTCAACTCAAAGCCTTTAACTCCATTGGGAACACCAAACACCCAGAAGCTATAAATATTTTCAGAGTTTCTATGACAGCTCCACTGTCAAAGGATTGCAAAGCTTGAAGAGTCGATTCAGTTTCTTCATTATCAAGATGGGATATATAGTTGTAAGGTATGATCCTATGAATCACGCTCACATTCTTGGTTTTCCAATTTGAATACCTCATATAGATTGGCAAGAATACCTTCCAAGATTCAAAGATCAAAAGGGTGATGATGTTGCCCTTCATTTGGTTAAATTTCATAAGCATATATATATAAGTTGGGAGTTGAATTGCATGAGGATTCTTTAATGAAAATGTTCATGGTTATTTTAGAAGGGAACGCAAGGTCATGGTATGAGGGATTACCAGCTGAAAGTTTATTTTCCCTTAAAGACTTTCATTCAGTATTCCATGAGCATTTTAAAAATCAATACCCTTCATTGTTGCTAGTTCCAGATTGTTGCATGCATGATAAAGGTTTCCTTGAAAGTTTGAAAGATATATATGGCGGGGAGTATCTATTAAATGAAGATATTTTAGAAATTTTACATGAATATTTATTTAGAAAGAAAGACAAACCAGATGCCATGATATCCAAGTAGATTCCCAGCAGTTGGTGATGTTTCCCTTAACTGAAATGGTCGCAAACCAAAACTCTGATTCAACTAGCTATATTTCCTTTTTTGAAACCAATGATAGTTTGCAGCATTCTTGTCAACCCACATATTACCAAGAAGGAAATGGGGAATATCACTCAGATTTTCCCTCATATCATTCAGCTCCTAAAATTCCATTACAGGAGGAGGATGCCCCTGTGAAATCAGAAAACACCCTTTTGCAGCAGTAATTTCTTTGAAGACATGAGGTGTTTTATGATGAATGCAATCAACATGTTGAAAACTATGTTAATAACGTTTTTAAAGAGGATATCAGCGATACGATGAATATGAGGATGACCACTTAAATAGTACACCTGAAGAACCAGCGAGTTGCAGTAATAGATTGGATCACCTAGAAGAAGATGAGGGTCCTCAATGGGATATCTCCTCATGCCCCTCAAATTTAGAATCTTCGTGCCCAAGAAGAGTGCTTCTCACCTAATTTTATTGAAGCAAAGGCAGATCCTAAATGGGATGTATCTTCTTGTTCCTCCAATTCAGAAATTTCTTGTCAAGAAGAACTATGTTTTCCTAATTCTATTGGAGAAAAGAATGATATTTCCTTTGAAACATATAAAGAAGACGAAGTTTTTAATTAATAAATTTTGAATGAAGCCTGTGGGTATCTCATTTGGAAATTGCCATGAAAATTCCTTGCATGGTTATCTTCAAGATCAGTTTGACAATGTGCAAGGGAATGAACAGTTTGGGCATCCTTCTTATGATAAGCAAATGACATAATTTTTTGGAGACTGCCATGGATTGTATAATACAGTGGCTGATTATATGGAGTAGCCTTGTCATGGAAAACAAACAACAGAAAATTTTGCAGGTTTTCATGACCCAGTATAAGAATACATGGATAATCTTTGCAGTGGTAATGGTTGGTTGTGGCTTCATAATAAATATCAATTTCTTTACCGTATCCTTTTTCCATTAAATCCTTCGTTTTTGTTCAATCATGATGAAGGAGATCAATCATTGGATCACTTGCTTTATTGGCTTCATTGGAAGTTGGAAATTAATTGATTGAGCATTGTTGTTTAGTAGGTAGGGTAGGAGTGTGTAAATAAGATTGACATAACGAGCATTTATTTTCCTGCAATTTTAGTTTGATTTAAGTGGAAATTTAGTTTCAGTTTAGTTTCAAGTTTGGATTTGCATAGTACAAATGGTTGCAGTATGAATTGAATAGGTTGAGGATTTCAGAGAAAGACTGGGAGCAACCCAATGGATAAGGCGTCTGACCTGTAGAGTTCTTTGCTACCTCACAGGGAGGGTGGCATCCCCGAGTTGGAGCCACTGTTAGCACTTGTGCTAAATTTTATTCTTGCAAAAATGGGTTTTCTCAATTCGACGGGTTTACAGGAGAAAAGGATTATGTTGGCAATTTGGGAAAAAAGAAATAAATCCTGACGAATTGAAAGGATTTTACTCGGTTTTAAAATAAAATATGAAGATTGGTTTTATATCTAAGTTCGGCCTTGTAGTCGAATTTTTATTTTTAATCCAGACCTCATTAACCTAGATAATGAGGTCTGGATTAAAATATGGTTGCACAGGGCCACACACTTGCCACATCAACAACAACACAAATCAACAATCCATCAAAGACCAAGCGCCCGACTCACAAGGAGTATTATCCTTTCTTTGTTCCTTAATACATATGTAGACTAGCAGGGTATATAAACAATGAAAACACATTTCACCTTATGCATGTGGGATATTACTCAAGAGCCTTGCAAACAAAATAAAGGATTAACGATGTAGATCAGACCACTTTCCATCCAACACTACAGAACCTATTTCACCCAATCAAAGAGTAAGCAACTTATCGTTTTGAAACCATTGCGAAATTGTGTTAAGACTACTCATGAAATAAATCGCTCAGATCTTGTCAATCCTGGTCGACGGTCCACATCAATATCGCAGTGGTAAAGTGCACGAGGTTTAATTTTTGAAGGCTTAGCGAAATTTTATGCATTGCAGCAAAACAAGTTTTTTTGTGAAATGATTCTTTAGTCATTAACTTCTGCAACCTATTTCCACCACACCGAGAGGAATTTTGAGAACCTGAGAGAGGTTTTTGTTCATAACATGCTCATATATAATAACCTCTCTCCATTTTTACACATGCATGATGGTTTGGGATAATTGAAGCCATATTTGGTAGAATCAAAGCCATCTTCAGAGGGAAATTTTCCAGAATTTCGCAATTCCATCTGAGTCATCAAATTCAAAGGAATATCCCAAATATATGGAGATGAATTTGGCCAAATGGAAACATGGGTTTTTTTAGGGACATGGTCCGTTAAAAAAACCTCTCTCTATTTTTACATAGCTATCACTAGTTGACATATTCATGTGGGGATTTAAAGGCTATTTTCAGCAATCCGTCTCCTAAAAAGGGGTGAAATGGTAAAGAGTTGGGGGGTCCACAAGGTAAAAGTGCACAAGGTAATTTAATTTCTAGATTAGATAAACAGTGTTAAACTATGAGGTGGATGGTCCTATTGGAAAGTGAAATGGATCCGATGGTTCATGTTCATCTCACAGTAAAGAAACTGCATGTCAAAACAAAGGTTTGGGATCAGCGAAATCTCTTACAAGCGTTCAACTCTGAAGAACACGTGTCTGCCTGATACGAATTTCCAAACAAATAAATGGACAAAAAACTCTTTCACTGGTGGAAAGTTATCTAGGTTTAATTTGTGAGAATTAGGCAAAATTTCATGGAAAGTACAAGTTCTAACCTTATTCTTTGAAATAACTGTTTTGGTATGTTTCTCCCAAGATCTGTTTCTGCTGAACCGAGAGGAATTTTGAGAAAATAATATAGTTTTTTCTTCAGAGCATCTTTACCTAAATTAAACTCTCTCATACTTTACACAATTTCTATGGTTTAGGAGAATCGAAGCCATCTTCACAGGGTACTTTTCCATAATTTCGCAATCACGTCTTAGTCATCAATTTCAAAATCATTTTTTGAGGATATGGAGGGGAATATGGCCAAATGAACACATGGGGTTTTGTGAGAACATGGTCAGTTACAAAAAACTCTCTCATATTTCACACATCCATCACCATTTTAGGTATGCAAGTGGGGCTTTGAAGCCTATTTTTCAACGATCCATCTCCGAAAAGAGGTGAAATGATGAATATTTGGGGGAAACTATATAAGAACAAGTGTTTGCAATGAAGGAAGTCTCTTTCATCTTTGCTATTGAAGAACAATTCCAGGATGAGTCAACACCAAACCATTGGGGTTCCTCTAAGCCGTCGCTTTCTGTCAAGCGAGTCAGAGCCTAGATGCCACATTTCCGTTTTGATCCAGCTCGCCTGTTATTACTTATTTCTTGTTTTATATTGTAAATAATAGAAAATATTCCATGTCAGAGTTTGTTAGGATTCAACAAGATGGCTCATGTTAATCCCATTTTGTAACTGAATTTAATACCTTGTTTCGAGACGTATCCTGGGGGGTAATTCAAAGGATAAATAGAACCTCCTCAGAGGAGGATAAAGGTTGGACTAATTTTCATTTTTGAGGCCTCAATGCCAGTTTTTTAGTCCTATAAAAAAAAATTGGGAGCTTGAATGAATATAATTTTTTGTGGTTATGAGATTCATCGCGGTGTTGGTGTTTAGTATGTGTTTCCTATTTATTTCATTTTCATTTGTGTTAGTTCTGCCAATACATTTCTAGATTAGCATGGTAAAATTCACTCTCAGTTAAGTGCTCCTGCATCAAAAATTGTGTTTGTAATGTGACTGTACTAGCTTTGACAGAATTCATCCATCGATAGGTGCTTTGTTTCAGTTGTTTGCCTTTGTTATTTTCCACTAAAGGTGTGCTCTGAGATTCGTCCTTGATAGATGCCTATGTTCTTCACCGGTATCTTTCCTTATTTCTGCCTTCCATCGCTATAAATCTATTTGACTGAATGTTGCGCTTACTTTTCCTCATAATATGAGAGAGAAATCATTGTTTATTATCTGTTGTAATGTGCTTAAATGTTTCAGACTGTGACTCCATCACCCCATGGTTTTTATTTTGTTTGTATTTTTAACCTGTTTTACTTTGTAACTATCCTATTATCAAAGCCACCTTCCAAGGAACCCCAGATCAAACTATTGAGATTATAGACAACAAATCTCCTCATGTATCCCACAATCCTATGAAAACCCCCCACTCCCTAACCTGGCCACTGAAGAAGACAAGGGATCCATTTCAGAAGAACTTGTTGACTTCGACCAAATCGAATCATTAGTAACAAACCAAGAAATGGTCTAGAATATAGAATCTGTCGAAGCCTTCAAAACTGTCGAACTACCAGAAATAGTCGAAAACCCTCTGCCAATAGATTCCATACCAACTCTTCCATTGACCTTCAAGCAACCACCACCTCTTTCCTCACCCACACCACCTTCTATCGTTCCCCTACTAGAAATCTAGTTAATAAATCCCACCTTACCAAAGAACACCTCAGAGAAAACACAGACCATACCATCGCCGATAGAAGAAGATGAAGTACAAAATAGAGAACATGAGCGGCTGGAAAGAAAAGACAAGAAAAGAAAGAAAGAAAAAAGAAATGGAACAACAAAAACAACTATAGTTGGCTCAACAACAGATACCATCAATTATTCACTTGGCTTAGTTAGGGTCGACAACAACATTCGACTCGTAGAATATAAGAGAGGAAGAGATAGACCAATTGGTGGATGCCATCAACAAGGAGTCACGACTAAGAGAGAAAAGAAAAGAACAAATTGAAAAACTAAAAACAAACCAGACTGAATTCTTGACAAGATGTGAGAATTTGGCAAGGAAATTCATTCCAATCCCGGAAGGGTCTACACCGAAAGACCATTGGAAAAATCATACCAACTGTTTGAAAGTGTTGTGTCGAAATTCTAGGCACAACTACAAGAAAGAAAAGATGAGCAGGAAGAAGAAACTACTTTATTACTAAGAAATCAATATACAACATTTTCAGCAACCTACACCGTGCTGTGAGAGCATTTTCCTATTTCCAAAGAGTGGAAGAAGTGGTAAATATAATGAGAGGTATGGGAGAAGAGGTAAAAGAAAATGTGGTAGTTTAGAAGGTGTTGAGATCACTTCCAACTAGGTTCAATCCAAAGTTTTATGCCATTGAATAGAGAGAGAACATATCTTAAAATGGATGAGCTACATGGAATCTATATTTCCTATGAAATGAGAACATAAGATCCAAAAATTAAGAGGTTGCTTTCAAACTCACAAAAAGAAATCAACAAATTAATAAAAAATATTCTTCTTCTCCACCAAGCATAGATGAAGTTTCAGACGAGGAAATAATAAAATCTGTCAACAAACTACCCAAGGGAACTGGTTGGTACAAAGGTAAGTTATCGTTGAAGTTCTTTAATTGTATAAAAATAGGACACTTTGCTGCAAAATTCCCATTCAAGGAAGATAGAGACAAATCAAATCAAAGAAGATATTTTCCCAAAGGAATATTCGTCAATAAATAGAATTTCTACTCAAAAGTTGAAGATGAAGCATCAAACTATGATGAAGATGAAGAATTTCTATATATTGATAGGAATGAGATCTTATTCCAAGATATCGAAAACCAAAACCATCAAGGAAGCAATCCAGATGAAGAAAATGAGGGAGTAGTTGTAGTTGACTTAGAGGCAAAACTTGTAGCATCCTTGGAAGAGATTGAAATTATGAGAAACCTCAACAAAATCAAAACAAAGAAATTCAGTATAGCAAAAAATCAATTAGTAAGGGAACTAAAGGAGAAATTGTCAAACAAGGAAGCAGAGATCAGTGAACTACATGAACAACTGAAGAAAAAACAAAACAAAAAGCATATTAAACCAGAGCTTTGAAAAATTCTCATCATATTTAAATGATGTGATTCTCCAACAAAGAAAACCAAGTGACAGGAAAGGAAATTGCTTTGAGTCTAATCCAAAAAATATTGAAGCAAAAAGTTTTAAGGAGCAAAAAATCAAACCTCTAGAAGGAATAATTGTCAAGCACAAGTCTGAATCAAATAAAATTAGGAACCAATGGATGAATCCTTGAGGCTTCTTACAATGAGGGAAAGAGACTGAGGAACTACAAAATGAAGTTTCTAGTTTGAGAAGCCTGTAAATTTCTCTTCCTCAACCAATTTTGTCAATATAGTTAAACAAAATGTTGATCAAAAGTAATCTACAACTATTTCGATCTCCAATGAATCAAGGAAAAGTACAATGACCAAGACTCCAACAAGTAGCTTCATCTCTATAAGAAGACTTCCATCATATAGGTACCAAAATTTATTTTTTCAAAATTGCTATACTTGTCATAATTTTGGTCATAGAGTGGAAAAATGTATAGCCCTTTTAGAAAGAAACTATACGAGAACCCAAAAAAATGCATACAATCAAAATAAGTATGTATATAATGATAAGAATTCCCTCTCATCTTTTTCCAAATGTTATGTTGAATGTTTCAAGTGAAACAATTTTGGACATCTATCAAAAGAATGTCAGATGAATCAAATAACTCAGAAAGAAGGAAAGAAAAATGACCTATGTGGAATATCCCTATATGTCCATAAGGATGAAGCTAAATGGTACATAGATAGTCATTGCACAAAACATATGGTTAGTGATAAGGGAAAGTTCGTCACATTGAAAAAGGAAAGAGGAGGACATGTATCTTTTGGGGATGATGGAAATGATAAAATTAGGGGTAAAGGAACACTGACCTTAAACTGAAGTTATAAATTAGAGAATGTATTGTACGTATAAGGTTTGAAACATGATCTATTAAGTGTGGGTCAAATTTTCTATGCCAACTACAACCTTACCTTTTATGCCAACAATTATGAGATTATAACAAAGAGATCAAGATAGGTAATTGGAAGAGGAGTTAGAACTCCAAGAAATGTATACATTCTAGATGAAATCCAAGGGGTGAATGTTTTTTTTGGTTGACTAGGGGAATCAGAAACTGGGGATGGGATGGTACTCACATGACATGGGCTCCAAGGATCCATTCCTTCTATAACTATAACTATACCCTTAGTTTCCCCACAACAAACCGCAAGCCATGGAACATAGGTAAACTTGGGTGAGATTTGATCTTATGACCTCCTTTACAACAAGTGACTTCATATCAAGTGAAACCAATTAGACACATCCATTCGGGATCATGCAAGGAGGGAAATGTTATGTTGGATAAACCGATGATGATTGGATATGGAATAAATGACTAGGACATATCAACTTTGATAATCTGGTAAAGATCAACAGAATTGAGGAAATGAGAGGGTTACCCAAGCTATCCAAACCTACAAATAGATTGTGAAAGTCTTGTCAACATGGGAAAAAAATCACATTTAGTTTCAAACAAAAGGAGCACCAGACTACCTCAAAACCATTAGAGCTGATACATACAGATTTGTGCATACCCGCTAGATTTCAAACCCTCCAAGGAGAAAGGTATTTTATGTTAGTCACTGATGATTATACCAAAATGATTTGGGTAACGTCTTCTAAGGAAAATTTTCAAGCATTTGAAAATTTTAAGATCTTCAAGGCACTAGTTAAAAGTAAAAGTGGGCACAAGATCAAATATTTATGATCAAACAACTGGGGTGAATTCACCTCAAACGATTTCACTATATTTTTTGAAGAAAATGGGATTCAAAGACAATACTATGTGGCAAGGACCACTCGACAAAATGGAATAATTGAAAGGAAGAATAGGATAGTTCAAGAGACAGTTGGGACAATGTTATTGGAAGAAAATATAGCTGAAACTTTCTAGAGAGAATTTGTAGAAGAAACAATATACATTATTAATAGATCTCAACTAATAGTTAACAATGAAAAAAATACTTATGAACTATGGAAAGGAAGACCAACTGCAGTGGATAACTTCGAAATATTTCAAAGTAAATGTTACACAAAAAACAACAATGATAATCTAGACAAATTCAGTACAAGAACAAATGAATGCATTTTCTTGGGATACTCCACCAATAAAAAGTCCTACAAATGTTATAACAAAAGGTTAAGGAGAATTGTAGAATGTATTGATGTTAGAATATATGAAGAGCTACTAGAAAAAGCAGAGAATGGAGACTGTGAGAAATCAAGACTATGAGGAAACAATTTTTGGGACCAAACATGAGCAACATTTTTAACTTGAACATACACCAAAAAGTGGAGAATTGTTGAGTCTCACAACTCTGATCGTAGACATCCGAAAGGCGCTTCCCACTTGGGAGGAATTCCAACATTAGTTAGCAATTACTGCAGAATCAATTGTGGAAGTCTGCATACAGAAGCAACCATCAATCAATTAGCACAACCCATGAAATTTTTTTTATAGAAACTACTCAAGACATAAATTTTTCCACCTCCTTGTTTCTTCGGGATGAAGAAATATTTTTTGTTGGGGGAGATGTTGGCGGATATAGTCATCTTATTCAACTAGACTCATTAGTAGACTAATTGTATATTAGGTCGACCTCATCGGCCGTGTCGGTTGGTTGAACCGACATGTAGTTACTATAACTATTTTGTAAATGCATATATAGGTTGTTGAGCCAGATAGATAATTAGTTCGGTTTGTTGTATGAACCCACATGTGTAATTGAGTAATATAACTGTTATTTTGTCTACCATTCTTGTCTCTTGTTATGTTATTGTTATATTGTTCCTTATGTGTATTATTGGTAACGTTGCAATCTGATTGATTACAACAATTAGATACACAGTCGATCAATGGAACTGGATAAATGAAACCAACTTTCAAAAGTTTTTCAACTTCATCTTTTATGGCTGCAACTTTCCTCGGGTGGACCAGGCGAAGTTTCTACCTAACCGTTTTTTCCATTGACTAAGTCTTGATCTCATGTACTATGATGGATGGATCAATCCTCAGAATTTATTCATAACTCTAGGAAAAAAAACATCCTGAAATTCCTTGAAAAGAGCTTGGTATTCTTCAATTTCTATTGTTGAACAGTTCTCTCCAATGTGAACATGTTCAACAATCCCTAGATTCATTGATATGTCGATGGGAATAGTTTGAGTAATGTTACACAAATTCCATTCGGAATCAACATACTGCAATAACACAGCTGTTTGAGGATGCTCAACAATATTGGAACTCATAAGAGATGCAAAATTAGAATCCACCGAATCGGCATTAGGGAGAAAAGAAGATCTATGATGATGATCCCCCATAAGGATTCATCTGGACTCATAATCTCCATGATAGACTTGTCCGATGGAAAAGTCTTTAAGAGATAATCTAGAGTCGATAGAGGGGACTTTAGCCAATAAGGTAGATGGTAGGGATCCGACGCTACTAGATGTTGATCATCAAAGTAAGCATCAAAAGCAGATTGAATGGCATGGTACAAGGCTTCATGAGGACCCAGAGAAGGTTCTTGAGCAATCTCTTTGCCTTTAGACATGCCCCCGACCGTAGATGATATCATGTTAATCATAGAAACTTCTGTACTAGGAGGGGAAGTAGTGGAAGGAAATACTCCCATAAGGAATTAATCTTTCAAAAGTCCAACTCCTACAGATTGATAAGGAGGAGGAGATTTCCCCAACATAGGAACATTGTTTGTCATGGTGGTGTTATCAACCCAAATGGAACTTCTCCATCTGAGTGCTGACATTCCTTATGTTGGTACACAAAAGGACATCTTAGAATTGAAGTTTGCCAAAACACTATAGATGGGCATGGCACGGGATGCATTTACCCTTGAACCAACTTTCCATATTATTTTTCTAAATGTTGAGTTGCATACATTACTATCCTCATTGCAAATCATGTATGTACGTGACTATTTCCATTGACAACTCACGTACTATACGTGACTATCTCCATTGCAACCCGCGTACATCAGCGTATGTGGGTTTTCTTTAAGCAACCTGCGTCTCATATGTGGGTTGCCTATATCAATAGTCACGTACATCTTGATTCGACATTAAAAAATATAAATCACGATTAATGGAGATTAGTTGGGTCCTAATCATTAACTATCCTAACTATTTCAACCTCCTCAACCTTTGAAACCACTATATTTCCCAAAGTATTAATAGAGGCCTTGGGGAGGGCATTAATCAATCAAGTTTGGAGAGAAAAGTTATGCTGGTGGTATATCTTCAAAAGTCTTGGAGTAGCAGAACTTAGAGTCCTTTGGTTGCAGAGGAGTCCTTGTCTTAGAAGCTGGGTTATACTCTTATCTCATTCACCGATTGTTAATAAAGAGAGTTCTTCTTCCAACATTGTGTTGAGTCTCTTTCATGCATCATGGTTGATGAATATATTTGATTATGCACTAGATATATTTTTTATCTAACCTCTCATATATACATGTATACGATTGTACTTGGAGAATTTGCTCTTTGCAAGTGAAGGAGGTGCATCCCTGGAAGCTTTGGAGAGAAGCAGAGCAGAAGAAGATCAAGCTTGGATCAACCGTCGGTAATCGGGTGAGTAAAGAATTTCTTCCTATTTCCTTTCTGTACTTTATTAAAGTTGATTTCCTGCAAGGTTAGTAGTAAGTTGGTAACCCCAGAACCTAGGTTACAAGGGTGTTTAAAATTAAACAACAAAACTGGCGACACCGCTGGGGAGTCCAGTCTGCTGTGGGTTAGTCCTGTAGATCCTTTCCCAGCCTTTGCTTTGATTCAGTGTGTGGTTTTTTTCTTGGTTTGGACTTGTAGTGGTGTTTTAAAGACCTTTATAATTTTTCTTTTTTTTGAAAATTTTTACTCCTGTACGTGGGTTGCTATGCTACACAGTCGCGTACAAAGGTCTGTGTACACAGGTTGCTGTATTGAATAGTCATGTACAGTATGTGGGTTGCTCCACTAGACAGTCGCGTACATACCTTAGCAACAAAAATTTTGGGTAGGGTTGCTTGTCCCTGCCCTTCTTTGGATTTTGTCTTGTACAGGGGGGAAACCTTTGTTGGTTGGTTTCACTGATTCAGATTGGGCCGACAATCTTGATGATCGAAATTCTACTGCAGGTTATGTTTTCAGTCTGGGATCTGAACCTGTCACTTGGGCTTGTAAGAAACAACAAGCTCTATCTCTTTCTTCAACAGAAGAAGAATATTGAGCCGCAGTTAATGCCAGTCAAGAATCTTTATGGCTTTGACATATCCTTTCAGAGTTTGGATTCGAGCAGCAGCAGCCTACTCCACTTTGGTGCAACAACTAACAGTCCACAACCCCAGCCAAATAGCTACTTGGAGCAATTTATTATGCAAAAGAAAGAAAGTTACATATGAGCTTCTCATCATCGATCAACTAGCTAAGGACCCTCTATGCTCTTTAAATAGAGATCATAGACCAATTGGGTGTTAAGCCACAGATCAATGGTAGGTATGATCTAAGAGAAGTTGAACCGTCAGATCACTCTATGTCTAGAACATATCATGACCGTCGGATTAGAATATTTACAAATGCATACTAATGCATGCTAAAGAAACACAGTTTTACCTAACGGATATATTACACAAGTTGATCTTAACTAACTCCTAAGTGTCTAAATATCCTAACACTAAAGACCACAATGTGAATCCCAAAGTGAATTGTACCTCAAATATATCGAAGTATTATTTTTGCTGCTTTCTAGTGACTTTTATGAGGAGTTTGCATATAACAGGCAACATGACCAACAGCAAAGGAAAGTTCAGGAAGGGAATGAGTCAAGTATAAAAGACTACCAACAAGCTGACGATACAAGGTGGCATCTACTTCAGGGGAAGTACAAGTGGCAGAAAGTTTGACTCCAGAC
>LPNX010639616.1:0-43267 GCA_001517045.1 Pseudotsuga menziesii
ACATTTAGATAATATTATTTTGAAAAATGTTAATATGCAATTTGTATTCAACTATAAAAATATATACTTTATTTTCACGCACAATAATATTAAAAACTACATAAAAATCCATCTTCTTAAACATTTATTTAATCTATAAATCACTAATCAACTAGCCAATATTGAATTATCAATTAACTACATTACAATAATAATATAATAATAAGAACTAAGAATAGTTAACAACCCACATTAAACTATCCATTAACTAAATTCCAATAATTTAATAAAGATATTTAAAAAGATTAAGAATAATCAACTAGCCCTTATTTCACTATCCATTAACTAAATTTCAATTATATAATAAAGATATGTGAAGAAAACTAAACTTTTCTAAAATAATCTAACAAAGAGTATTTTTTTAAATAAAAAATAAAAAAACATAATTCCATTCTCATTCTAAGCATCACTTTATTTCCAATCACACGTCCCACTTAAAAAAACAAAATCTTGGGATTGCCAAATTTAATATATTGTTAGGAATCAATTTCTAAATATAGTATTTGATAATTTAATAATATTTTTTTAATTAAGAGAAAAAAAGAAAATTGAATAAAAAATTACTTTAAAATCCATATAAGTATTGATAATATGAATAAGAAACTCACATTTGGTTTAAATCTTTATCTTCCCTTGGTTGACCTGTCACATAGAAGAAATAAAATGTCAAGCATGAAGATGTTTCCACAAAAAAGAACTTTAAAATCATTTTCCTTAAGGTATAAGGTATAAGATGATACTAATTAACTAGCTGCGAGAAGAGAAGTGGATGGAAGCAAATAGACCTGCAAAACCCTGAATCTAAATATGACAAAGGCCGGTTAATCTAAATATAATGACAAAATAGGTGGGTTAAGCTAAACAAAGGTAATCGAAAGGAGAAAGAAAAAGAAAATTAATCTGCAGTGAAAGTAAGAATGGAGAAAGCAAATTTTATAAGCAAGCATAAGCATAGGCATAGGCATAGGCAGAGGAGGGAAAATACAAAGATGGAATGGGAGTGCATGTGATATGGTTAACTAATAAGTAGACAGAGCTGGGAGAAGAGAGACCTGCCAAACCCCAACCCATTTCCTTACTTGTTAAGCTACTATAAATTTTTGTATATCCACAGAAATTTAAACCACTAGGCACAAGGTTTTTCCCTCAAATCCTATACAAAGTCTAAAATATTTAAACAATAGGTGCTTAAGAAGATTTTAAAAACTTTTTTATACAAAGTCTAAAATATTTAAACAATTGGTACCTAAGAAGATTATCTAAAAATTTTAGGGCTTTTGAAAGAAGAGCAGAACTCAACAATTATTTGAAAAAAATAAATGAAACCACGAGTACATCTACGGCTTCAGAAAGCGAGGCAGAACCAGAGAAAAGAAATAAAAGCCAAAAATAAATGAAACCACTAGTGCATCTACAGCTTCAGAAAGCAAAGCCGAATTCAGATAAAATAAATACAAACCATTCTGCTCAAAACAAAACCCAATAATAATATAATCTGCTTTGAATTAATAATAGAATCTTCTTTGAATTAATAATAGAATATACCTGGAATTTAATCCCCACAATTTTTGCGAGAGAACATTCATGTCAGTTGCATCTTCCATTTCCCTTCCAGTTCACAATTTTGCTCCATTCAAGTTCATCCAGCATCGGAAATTTATTGCCTCTTCGATCACATAGTAACCAATACTCAGAAAGTAAATCAAACCATACTGAGACATTAAATCAAGATCAGATTGAGACATTCGACCCCATACAGACTCATATTCCTCTCAAACCCAGAAACCCAATCATGAACAGACGCAGCAGAGCATAGATAGAGGAGGAAGGAGGAGGTAAATATTGAAATTGTTTACAGTTGATATTTATATATCCTTCCTTCTAACGGTTAGATGATTTTCGGCCTTTGTTCCTCCTTCTACACTTCAGCGCCACATATGAAAAAAAATATGTTTTCTCTATTCAATGAATTAGGTCTTCAGGATAAACACACACAAAAAAAGCAGACTAGTCAGTAGATCGAACCGTTAGCATAAATTCAAATTGCAGACTAGTCAGTAAATGGAACCGTTAGCAGAAAACTCATCTCGTAAATAGAAGCATAAACTAAAAAGGCAACCTAGTCAGTAGCTGGAACAGTGAGCAGAAAAAGTCATCTAGTAAATCGAAAATTCTACTCTCATGCTTTTCTTCAATTGCCATTCATGATTTTCTTCACTTGTGATTCATGCTTTTTGTTTATATTTTAATTCATGCTTTTCTATTTTTCCGTTGTCATGAGATTTTGATCATTGCAAAGCAAGAAGGTCTACGATTCAGCTTAGCTTAGAACCCTTCCACTTATACTTTAGACCATCGAATTCAATACCTACAGGATCCGTGAGTTGGTTTTCTGATACATGGAGGAACACCAGTCTGTACAAATGCACATACACCCAAAAAAGACATAACGCTCGACATCAATCCCTGATAGAGTGAACAACGAGACAAAGCAAAGGACAAAACCATCCCCATAAAAGATAGTTAAATTCTACTAGCCGTTAGAATATCAGACGAGTTCAAACTCAAAATAAATAATATAATTTTACTCTCATTAATTCAAACTCGTCCAATGGTCAAATTCACTATTAAGAATATTGTTATCTTCCAACGGTCAAATTCATATTTTCCAAGGTTCAAGAAAAAAATTCAAATTCTCTAGGAAAATAGGGTTAGAATGTGCTCCAGCATCACCACTGTCACACATAATTCTACAGCGTGTCAATGAGAATTTCAACCTAATTTTTTTTTGTTTTTTCCACCAGTCATTTTAGCTGAAAATAAGAAAAAGTTTTAATATGTTTATTAATAGTGGTTTATTTTAAATCTTATAATTTTTTTAATAATTACTTACTTTTATTATATTTCTTCTCTTAAAACAAATTATGAGTATAGAAACTAATCCAACCTAAATTCTAAGATATAAAAAATAACATATTAAGTTAATTAAATAAAATTAATAATCAATTTTATTTTAAATTAATTATTTTGTTATTATTTCATATATTAGAGATTAAAACTTAAAATTCAATATTTAGATTAAGGATATTGTTATTTTTAATTTTAGTAGCTATATTTTTTTTAAATAATAATGTAATCATCTAAACAAGTTAGATCTAATTTTTTTTTTTTTTTTAAATTAGAAAAATTACAATTCAACCCTTAATATTAGAAATATTGTTCCAAACTGTCCAAATTTAAACACTTTTTTACTTTTATAGTTACAACAACTCTCAAACTCCAGCCTTTGCTTTCTTTAAAAATAAATTCTGAGCTGGGAGTCCATGAAGTGTCAAAAGAAGCACCATGTGAACATATACTTTTAGTTGACTTTAAACTTTTTGATAAGCTATAGAGAAAAAAAGTAAACATCTTCTTTGTTTTTGGGTGATGTAAATAGCCCATTGTAATATAATACTTTGTTTATTTATTTTGTAATAGTGAGAAATGATATATACACAGTTATAATAATATAATTTATTATAATTTAATTGTGTAAGTAAAGCTCATTATAATATAACACTTTGTTTATTTATTTTGTAATATTGAGAAATAATATATACAAAGTTAAAATAATAAAATTTATTATAATTTAATTGTGTAAGTAAAGAAGTTTTATTTTATTTATATATATATAATAATAATAATAATAATAATAATAACAACAACAACAACAACAACAACATTTATTATAATTTAATTATGTAAGTAAAGAAGTTTTAATTTACTTTCTTTCTTTTCACTTAAAATTTACAATGTTAAAGAAATATGTAAATTGAATTGGTATATAATTATTGGAAGGGTTTATTGATATAATGAACATTCTTTTATTAAAATTTAGAAGATAAAATATTGATTTTAATCATATAAAAGTATTATTATTTTAAAAATATAAAATAATTAATTTATTATTTATGTTATTTAAATGTAAAAAATTAAAAAATATAATTTCTTAAAATCAATTATATTTAATGATGGTATATATTTATATAATTTTAATTAATTAAATTAATGAAAATTTTAAATTTAAATTAACTTTTATGAATTAATAAATTATAAATTTCAATTTATTATAAATATATAAAGAAGATGATAAACATGATAGTAATTTCTTAAAATCAATTATATTTAATGATGGTATATATTTATATAATTTTAATTAATTAAATTAATGAAAATTTTAAATTTAAATTAACTTTTATGAATTAATAAATTATAAATTTCAATTTATTATAAATATATAAAGAAGATGATAAACATGATAGTTATTAACTTTTTTTTGTTTATTTTACTAAAAAAATAGTATATTCTTAAAAACTTTAAAAGAAGTATTTGTAGATCACTGTAGCAGTAGTTATGATGAGATAAAAGGTTACTCTATGGCCCTATTTCACTATGGAACTAATGAGAGTTTGTTATTATTTTTTAGGAATGTTCCGTTTCTTCTTTAATCTAGTTAAAATAGAGAGATACATTTGATCTTCTAGATTATGGTTTATCACCTCCTTTTAATATCTTGATTTCATCTTATCCTATAACTCTTTACTCCATCACATTTTTCATTAAATTTAAAAGTAATACTACTTTTAATACTATCTTTATTATGCACAATGACATCTTCCTTCGACTCCTCAATGGTCTAGTGAAGACTTGGAATCTTTACGTCAACATCCCTTAAGTCGCAAGTGGTTTTGACTAGTGTATGAAGCAATCTTAGGACTTGCCTCTTATAGTGTGCCATGTTTTTTATTTTATTTTTTGTACATTAGGTGCCTAGTGATAGCCATGCTCTTAATCAAAGAGAGAGTCTGTTATACAAGGACGATTCTAGAAATTATAAAGCCAAGGTGGCATAAGGAATTTCATAAACAAGCTAAGGATCTAGGCACACAGTTAACCTCACAAAGAATTGTAGAGAATTAGCATATAGAGAGAAGAAGAAGAATGAACACACATGAAGAATGAATCTATCATTAAAGAATTATCAATGAATGATATTATGTTGGTCGCTATGGGCAGACCCGGGTTTACTGTAATGTACCAACAACACCCCTAGCTCACTGGCCCTTTCGGCGACAGACCGCGAAGCGGCCTGAAGTCTCACCCGAAGTGATTCTAATGGGTTGGCCAAAGACTCAAGTGTGTTCGACCAAGTTCTGTAGCATCCTGTGTTCGCCTCGCAACTCTTCTTAACCCGCGAGGTCTCTTTCTCTCCGTGATGCGCAGTTTCCTCTTTACTCATGATGACTCTAGCCCTTATCGCATCCCTGTGTCCTGGGAAACATGTAACTCTCTCCTACGCTTGATCCTTAACCTACGGTATCGCGCACCACAGCTCCTCTGATGGTGCAATATCGCCTCCCTACGATATCCTACCGCTGTGGCTCAGTGGGCTCAGCGTTACTCGGGTTCGACTTACATGACTCAACATACAAGGCTGCTTTACACTGCGACTCTTAACTGTCTTGAGTGAAACATAGACAAACTCTTATACAGAATACTTAAAGACTTCAGCCTGCATTTATCCTTCTATAATGCTTATGAATTGAATAACACATACATACATTAAACTGTAAGAAAAGTTCATGTAATGAGTAATAGATACAACAAGTAAACAAAATCACATGAATCAATCACATAACACTCTGATTTTACGTGGTTCACTTTCAGGGTAGAAGCTACATCCACAGAACTGTGTTTTATTATATCCTGAGAGAGTGCACAGTTCTGGTGCACCGCATATGCAGCTAGAGATCTTTTGGGTAACTCCGCACTCACTGCGTGGAGCCCTTCTCTCCTAGATCTCTTCTCTGTATCTACATTTCCTTCTTACAATATTCTCTCTCTCTCTCTCTCTCTCTCTCTCTCTCTCTCTCTTTGTCAATCCCTGTGAATTGTTACATACATGCTCAATGAGCTAGCTATTGGTTACAGTAAGATAACTACTGCTGATAACAGAACCAAAGCTCGGCTTCTATAATACAACTTTCTAAGTGTCTACTTGTCTAACTACCCAACCCTTTTACAATACAAAATACATCCTTTTATAGGCAGCCCGAAGTTCTCGCCATTACAACACTATGGGCCTGTCCCAACAGTAACCCAAAAACCCTAACTAGTGACAGTCGGCATATCTGTACTTGGGGTAGCCGCTTTCCGTCACACCACTGCTCTCTGCAGTCTTCCATGCTTCCCGGTGCTGACCATGGGTACTGTGCACCGCTTCCCTTTTCTATCCTTCATCTTCAATACCTTGGCCTCATTGCTCCTTTTCCTTTATGAGGGTAGCTGAGCCCTCCTGTCTTCCGCCGCTGCCTTCAATGCAGTGGGTGAGCTCTCTCTTCTCGACTGCTCAGGTACTGTCGTCTTCTTTGACTTCTTTTTCTGATAGTCATAGTTTCTGGATCTGCTCTACAGCTAGAAACATGCTACGGCATCGTATCTTTACCTTATCTCTTCATCTTCGCCAAAATGGCAGCTTTTCCTGTAGCTGTGGGGCTCTACTCCAACATATTATTACACATGTAATATATCCTTATAAAGGGAAATATAATTTCCAAAGAATCAACTCAAGATAACTCATAAAGAAGGCTTACTAAAACCAGAAAAACCTATTTTCCAATCGAGTCAAGGAGGTTAGGAATTAGATAAGTGAGATAGAATAGCTAATGAGTGATGAAAATTCAACTAAATCATGCCAAAAAGGAGAGAAAAGGATGGAGGATGAGTTGGGAAAATATAGACAGTTTACATGTGACTAGCTTTTACCCTTTCCACTTTGTGACATCCTAAAGTCTCCCGCTAGACATATTGCATTTTTTGGTTAAGTTATGGGTTTTAACCTATGACTCATGTGAGGAATAATAAACTATGATATTTATAAAAATGGAACACTAGTGCTAAAAGGGGACCAAGCTCATTAGAGATCTAGGACTTATGAGATAAAAGGTTAAGAAAAGAGAAAACATAAACAAGATATTTAGTAATTAAAAACTTAAATAAAATTATGAGGAAACAAAAAGGCACATCTTAACTACTCCTTGATTCAAGAAACTTATTTTTATTCTCGAGTGACTATTCAATGTGGCTACTAAGCTAATTTAATTATTCTAATGAGAAAAATGTCCATCTTTTTTCTTATCTTCAAATTTCCTCTCTCATCATAGCCCTCTTAATTTGAAAAGAGAGAGAAAGATCTCCCTTTAAAATATTCTAAGAAGATAAGAATTAAAGGTAGATAGATGAGCTTGGAGGGGAAAGACTAGCTGCATACCCAAAAAAGGTTTGGCCTAGATTTCCACCTAACTACTCAGAGCTAGTTTTGTTCGAGTGGTGTGTCGTGGAAAGAAATAATTCCTGAAAGGAAGTTGATGCAAATAAGGAAATCCACAATGCGAAGTAAAGGGAACCTAATGGAAACATCTACTTAAATACAAGAGATCCACAACAAAGAACCCTAATTCTAGTTTTCTAGTATGGTTGGTTGAGCTTGGGGGTGATATCTTCAAAGTTCGAAAGATGTTGAAGAGTTGCAGTTTGTAATACACCGAAGTAAAATAAATTGTTATTATTGTTTTTTTAATATTTTATTTTTTTGAGTATTTTTAACTAAAAAGTAAAAAATAGATGTAATGGATTATTCTTATTTATTAAATATAATTTCCTTAGTGAATGAGAACTAAAATAGATATTTAAAGAGTGTTTGCTGACCCACAAGGAGAAAATACAAGTGGTTGAAGCTACTGAGTGAGAACTTAAGATGCACGAAGCATCTTCCCCAAAATTAGGGCACAATTCCTTGTGGAGTGCTAAAGACGAGGAGGCTTATAAATGACCAAGTCCTAGGAAAACTAATATATAATAGTATTTCCATTTAGAAAATAAGAGACTAGTTGTGGATGGGGAAGTGGCATGTTAATACAAGAGATCGTGCATTAAGTGGATTTTCCCTTATGGTTCGATGAGCATGCTCATGTGTTCTGGAGCACACGAGACTTGGTTGGGAGGAATGGCTATTTCATTTCTGTTTTCCCGATAGTGGTGTCAAGTTACCTATTCTACTTCTTATCTCTCTAAGTTAGTTAAATTAAAATATCAAAGTTAATTATGAATCATATTCATTTATTTTTGCAGTAATAATTCTATGCATTTGTTTCAAATATTGTTTCGATTATGCATCTATTTCAATATATTTCCTACTATGTATATGTTTCAAATAGCTTTCCTATTTAATGTATTCATGTAAAGTAAACTGATTTTATTTAGTATTCATAGATCCATGAACTTAATATTTCTTAACGAATCTTTGTTTGGGCATTCATACCTAAATCAAAGAACTCATACAATGTTGTAATGCTAACACGACTAGTAAATTGAATGAAGGACTTCCTCAGATCTAGTTAAATGTTTTAGATTAACCTTGTTTATGTTTCCAAAAAAGTATTTATAATAGATTAATTCAAAACTAGAATCATATTGTTTCTAGTTAAAAGTTATTTAATTCACATTAAGGCTTGCAGATTGGACTTTCTCTAGTTCACATAACAAAATCATACAAAACTTGCTTAACCAAACCAAATCAAATAGCACTAGAGTATCCATTCGTATAATTATTAAATCGAATTATCTATAAACTATTTATTCAAGATTTTCTTAATGGATAGAATAAGAGCCGAGAGGATTTTCAAATCCAATCTAAAGTCATATAAATGTTATCTCATGTGAAAACCCAAATGGAGACCAAGTTTTTCTTTGATCAAATAAATAAGTATAAATACAATAAAAATTATAATAATCCAATTATCAAGTAGCTAACAGTTACACGATTGAAGCAAAGTAGGAAAACTATTATATCTAGGATCTTTAGATATGTTATAATAGCTCATAGATCCAACTCTTAATTGCATAAATGAGATCTAGCTGGAAGCTAACTGAGTAAATCAAAACAACCTCTTATTACAGGTATCTAACCCGGGGTTTATACTTTTAAAACAAATAAACTCTACATATTAAAATCAAGTTTACAAATATTTCCTATCAAAACCCCAAATTTTCACAAAACTTTAAAATTTCGAGATAACATAAAATGCTGAATCTATGGTTTACTAACATCTAATGGTTAGCAGAAAAAGAAACAGTCCAATTATTAGTGTTACATAATTTTAAATTGCGATAACTAAAGCAGTTTCCTTTTCATGACATAATAAGGATTACTTGTGTATTGTTTTTATTTCAGTTCACTTATGAGTCTTCTTTATGGCAAGTAGGTGGACTCTAACCTTGAATCCTCGGCTTACTTAGCATTTATGCTAATGCAGAAAGATTACTGATTCTTACAGGTTTACAGGTATGATCAAACAAGTAAACATTTTAAATTCATAAAGTATCAAGAAGTGTTTCTATTTGCAATTACTGTGCTTAGTAAAATAAGCTCATAAATTCCAAGCAACTTCAAGGAGGTAAAGTAGTTTGTTTTCCCCAGTTTTTCTTGTAAGAAAAGTTCAAATAGATGAGTTCCTTTCTTTATCAAACTTAGTGACAGTAAAGATACTTACTGTGTCTCTAAACTTGTAATTTTTCTTGCATAGTAACTTCTACTTTGATATACATATCTTGCAATGTTATACTTATTGTACTACAGGTTATACATGGACGAGCTTCAATCAACATTGATAGTATCTTGTATAATCATCAAATCATCCCACCAAATAAATAGTCATGGTAAATTACTAACAAATTCCAAGTTGAGAAAAAACTATTGTCTATTAAAGTTTAAACCAAATTGAACTATGTAAAAGAATTCAATATAAATTCTTTTACTATACTAGCCAACTTTATAGTTTATTACCATTCGATTCGTTGGTTTTATAAGGGTTATATACATGCATAAACTATTATGTTTACAAATATACAAGTCTATATTTAGTTTGAAGGTTCTAAACAAGTCTAAAACAAAGTTGAACTTGTAAATAATCCATGATTCCACTCTTTACTATGCTATCCAACTTTATAATTGTCACCACTTGAGTTGTTGGTTTTAAAAGGATTATAAAACATGCATACTTAACATTGATTTGCTAGCATACAAGCTTACTATAGTTTAAAATATTCTATACATGATTATTTTCAGGATAAACCAATTTGATTAAGTGATTACACCCTTCACTAGGTCAACATTAACATAATGTGGTTTATCCAAACGTCAAAACAACGCTAATGAAATTATGATATAGATGTGTTATGATAATGTTGGGCTATATATATGAGCATATATCATAGTTCAAGCACAGTTTGATATTAAATCATTGTGTAAATAATTGGAAATTATTGGAATGCAGGTGACTATAGAGCTTGACCCATGCATGGTTTGATTTTCTTGTGGCACATGGTCACCTCCTATCCAAGTATTGGTCATATAAAACCAATGTAACCCTAACCATTTTGCCATTATTCCTCCACAATTCATGCTGGCCCTTTGGGCTGCTCTACATGGTTTTCATGGCGGCCGTGAGTGCTACTTTTGTTTCAATTGTCCCAACACCTGGGTTTATCCTACTGTAGTTTCTTGAGCTCGGTCATGTTGCCAAACTCCACCATCGTGGATTTTTTTTAACTCTACAAGGGTTTTTTGGTTTCGCTGCACTTGGTTTATGGCGTGTCTATATCTCCATCTTCCTTCTCGTGTCCTATCACTGCGGTGATAGTCTAAGATTTACTTGATGTTGGGTGTGCTTCTCCATCATTGCGAGTTTTGAAAAACTGTGCGCAAGATTTGCTATTGGTGACAGTCTCTCCACTAAACTGTTTGACATTCTTATTTAAGGTAACTTTTTAGTGTTATGTTCAACGTAGAAGATTTACACCTTCATTGTTTTTACAGTAGGGTTTACAATATTTAAAGAGTTGTGTAAATTAACACTTTGTACTATAAACTCTTTGCAGGGTCCTCAAAACTCTACTTGCAAATTGTGAACAGGACAAAGCTGGCTTTCTTCAAATGTCGTAGCTCCAAATTAGTAAGCCTTGGGTTCAACGGTTGGGTTTTTACCTTGCTTGCAACTGAGTTGTGTGGTGATGAACCCTGAGCTTGGAAGCTTGTCGAGCTTCTCCTTCAACTATGCATTTTCTTCTTTTAAATGTTAAAGGGTTCTATTCTCTTTACAAACCCTCGCTTCATTGATGGGTAGTCTTGGCCATGAGCTCGGTCTTGTATTTAGTTAAGATTTTCAGCCTTATGGCTTGTTAATGTAAAACAATGGTTTTTCTAGAAAGGTTTCTTTCGAGCTCGGAGTTGCTTGTAGAAATGTTATTTTTGTGACTCTGTGTAGTTAGGGTTTTTACCCTATTCAAGTGTGAATAAAGAAATTTACTGTATATTATATTTTGTGATATAATGTAGTTATTTATTTAAAGCCATAACTGTAACTCCTTCATAAAGTAATTTGTAATAATTCTTTGTTGGATCACGAATAAGATCTAGGGTTTCCTAAATGAAACGCTTGTTTACATAATTCTTTTAATTTAATTAAATAGGTTCTATTAATTTGTAAAACAAATATTGCTTTAAGTTAATATTATTACTAGTATATTTTGAGAATTCTTAAATTTGTATCTATTCAATATTTGTTACAAGGACTGTAACGAGTCTGCAATAATTTAATTGTTTATTGATATAAAATGATCTAAACAAATGGATTATAGCTTAGTTGTTTTTATTTGAAACAACATATTTAGCTTAGGGTTTCGATCTTGTAGTTTTCTTTTGCAGGTATAAACCTGTTGATAAATACTGAACAGTTATTTACATAGATATGTATTTTATTTATATTAATCATTGACATATTCTTATTTTTTTGTTTACTTAAGCTAACAGATTGAGAATTACTCAGAGTTGTTTAAAAAGCAAAGACATAGATTTTGTATCTTAGTTTAGTTAGTATCATACGTAAATAAACTATATGTTTAGTAGTTATATTTTAACTGAACTGATTATAAACAAAATACCCTGACTGTGTTTCTTCTAGTGCATTTGCAAATAGTTACTAAATAAATACAAACGAATATATCTATAGTGTAACACAGTTTAAACTCCTGTATAATTTATCTTGAATAAAACAAAGAATAATCTACTGTCTATAATTACAACATTTATCTACTAAGGTATTTTCTTAACATATTAATCCTTCTACATGTACTGAATTACTACTATTTCTTTTTTTAGTATATGTACATACATCAACTTGTAAAACAATAACCTAGCTAACAAGGTTATTGTTCTTTTTGATATTAACCTACATACTGAAATAAATTAATCTGCTATTATGAAATAAAAAACACATCTATTCATCTCAGTCTCTTATCATTTCCTTCATCTACTTTAAATACTCTGTCTGTGTTGGAGTACAGTCTGGTCCTTCCAGGCATGGAAAAACACAAATTAGAATTATTTTCCATCTATTTCAGATTCATTCTTTCAATAATCTATAAGATTACTAACTCTAACAGTTTACAACTAAATATTTAACATTCATTAATCACTCAAATTCACATTTAACTATTTAACATAGTAACACAATAGAATGGAGAACCTGATTAGGAAGGACACCAACAACGTTAGGAGACAATTCCTCCCTACCAACTCTTGGAGAGCGCTCAAACAACGCTTCCTCAGGACCCCCAATCCTTTTCCTGGTCTTCTTGGATGAGAACTGGTTGAGCATGCAAACAATAGACTAGTCCAATGACTCAGTAAACACTCTACACTCAGCAGTAAGATCCTTCTGCTGAAAAGCTGCACTAGATCACTTAGCAGTTATCCCCTCAAACTCTTTCCACAAATCCATTCCATTGAATTTCTCTAAAGTGCATTCACCTAAATGATCACTTCTCTAGAATGAGCAGCCTCAACTGTCTTCAATGGGCATTTTTATAAATATTGCCTAGGTCTTTTGGGTTGGTTGTCATTAATTGAGCCACCTACTCTGATTCTACTTTCTTGGGGATTCATGACCCCAAATGTAGGGAGGTTACCACCTGCAACAATTGGAAGTGGTTTGAGGATGATGCCACATGTCTGTTCGCTCTCCACCCATTCTCCTCCACCAATTTGACGAGTAAACACTCTTTTAACAGCTCTTATAAGCTGTTGTCTCCACCTTTATTTATTTTTAATTGAAATATTCAGAATTACATTAAATATCCTTGACTCTGCTGAGTCATCAATTAGAACTTAGCATAAAATTTAGCATATTATACTCAAATAAAATCAAATAAGATAATATTGTTTTTGCAAAAATTGTGGAAATTGAACCCAGTGATAGAACAATTACACTCACAACAATTATCAATTGTACATGCAAAATTACTCACAAAAGAGACTGAATATGGAGCTAAACACTAAACTGTATTGAGTAAGTGTACAATAGCCAACCCTATGAAGTCATAGGCTGCCACAATAAATAATTACATGAGGGATTTGAATGCATGAAGAGGCAATTCGAATCTAGTCAAAAGCAGGCTTACTAAATCTAAGCAAATCCCCCATAGGTGCATAAAGCAGTTTCCAAAACTGTCAAGGAGCTCACGAATTGGCAAAATCAATTAGGCAAGCTAAAAGGTAATGGAAGGACAACTCTTACATGATTTTCATAGGAGAAAAGAGTGGAGGATGTGGAGGACAAAAAACAAGTTAACTTCACCTAGTCAAACTTTCCCAATTGCCTTAAAGCACTCAAAAAGTAGCAATAAAGCAGAAAAAGCAGAAGGGTGCTAGGAAGGCCAGGAATAAAGCAGATTTGATTCCAGGAGGTTTTCCAAGCACTCCATGAGTCAAAATTAGCAAGTTTTACCACTATGGATGTGTAGATGACAACTTGCATAAGGTGGAACATGGAAACTAGGCAAATAAGACAAAAATGGATTAATTAATGTCTAAGGTAGCTAACTATGGGTTGATTATTCTAACACCCCCCCTTAATCTTGAATTATGAGTAAAATATCAGAAAATTATAGGGCCTAGCAACAAGGCTTAGTCACCCTTTACATACTGCATGTCCATTTAACCAAGGAAAGAGGCAATAACCCAGTGGGAAAATCCTCCCTTAAACATGGACTATAAAACAAAATTTGGAAATCTTGTCATCACTCATGCTTCACAGCATGATCAGCAATCCCCAGAAGTGATTTGAGATTTCTGAAGGTCTTCTCACAAAATGCTTTGGTGAAGATATCAGCTACTTGTTCTGAAGATGAACAGAAGAGTAGGTGAATGGTGCCATCATGCACAAGCTCTCTGGTGTAGTGCATATGGATCTCAATGTGTTTGGTTCTTTGCTTCTGAACTGGATCATTGCAGATTCGAATGGTACTCTGATTATCATAGTAGATAGTAGTTGAGTATTCTGATTCGAAGCCACACTCTCCAAGTAATCCTTGCAACCATAAACATCGATTTGTTGCATTTACAACTCCTCTGTGCTCTGCTTCTGTAGATGAGAGTGCAATGGCACTCTGTTTCTTGCTTGACCAGCTGATTGGCCCTTTTGCAAGCATGAACACATATCCTGATGTTGAATTTCTATCTGTGCTATCACCTTCCCAATCAATGTCAGTAAATCAAATCAAATCAAGATCAGATTTAGCTTTATAGAAGATCCCATGTGTCCTTGTTCCCTAAACAAAGTTAAGGATCCTTTTGGCTACTTTCCAATGGATCTCATGAGGCTGATCCATGTATCTAGAAGCCACACTTACTGCATAAGAAATATCAGGTCTATTATGTGTAAGATACAAAAAACATCCAATCAATTGCCTATACAGTGTATTGTTTACCATAGGTGAAGAATCAGCTTCTTCAAGCTTCACTCTTGAAAGGAAAGGAGTCTTGCTTGGCTTGCAATCCTTCATTCTGAATTTGTTCAGCAAATCCAAGGCATACTTGGACTAGTGCACCTTGATTCCAGCTTTCGTTTGAGCAATCTCAATCCCCAAGAATTGGCTCAAGAGCCCCAAATCTGTCATGGAGAAGGCTTGGTTCATTGCACCCTTCAAGGAAGAAATTTCATCCTTTCAGCTTCCTGTAATGAGAAGGTCATCAACATATAACACAATGATCATTAATGAACCATTAATCAACTTCAAATAGACATTTTTATCTGATTTGCATCGAACAAAATTCAGTGATAGCAGAAAGCTATCAATCTTGGCATAGCAAGCCCTAGGGGATTTCTTAAGCCCATACAATGACTTCTTTAGCCTGCACACAAGAGATGGGTTAGTAAAAAATCCTTGAGGCTGCTGCATGTATATCTCCTTAGTGAGATCTCCATTCAGGAAGGCACACTTTACATCCATGTGATGTACCTCCCATTGCTTTGAAGTTGCAATGGCTAAGGCTAGCCTGATGGAGTCCATCTTTGCCACTGGTGCAAAGGTCTCATTGTAATCTATGCCATTAACCTGTGAGTAGCCCTTGGATACCAATATGGCCTTATACTTCAAATATGAACCATCAGCAGCAAATTTGGTCTTGTGCACCCACTTACACTGAACTAGCTTCCTCCCTGGGGGAAGATCAACCAGCTCCCAAGTGTTGCTCTTCTGGAGTGAGATGAACTCTTCCTTCATGGCTGCTTGCCATCTTGGATCTCCTACTGCATCTTCATATGTCTGAGGATCTTATTCCACCATCAGATATCATTTCTCAGCAAACATAGGATCCTTCATGCACAGAGCACTCTCAAATTGAGATCTAGTCCTCCTAGGGTCATTAGGATTTCCAGCTAGCTCTCCTGCTACATGAATGGTCTTGGATGCCAATTTTGGCCTTGTAGGGCTATTAGGATCTGAAATAAACTCATCACTATCAGACATATCAGAATCATCATGTTCAACTATCTCTTCACTTACATTCAAAGGTTCTGGTGGTGAAGAGGCTTCTCCAACTTCCACTGCTGCTAGGGGTTCTTCTTGAAACTGAACACACCTTTCAATGAAGGTTTTGTTTGTGCTCAAATTGATCAGCTTGTACCCTTTTTAATCTTCAGAGTACCCAACAAATAGACACTCTTGGCTTTGGGGCTGCAAATCCTTTCTCTTTTCTGTTGGAATTCTAGCCCAAGCCCTTGAGCCAAAAATCCTGAAATGGGTCACATTTGGCTTGTGCCCAATCCATGCTTCAAAAGGATTCATACCATCAAGTTGTTTATGAGGCACCCTATTCTAGATATAGGCTGCACAATTTATAGCTTCAGCCCAGTACATTGGTGGCAAAGTCTTCGCCTCCATCATGTAGGTTGCCATCTCTTTTAGTGATCTGTTCTTCCTCTCTGCAACACCATTCTGTTGTGGTGTGTAAGGGATAGAATGTTGCATCTGAATACCTACATCTGCATAATATTGAATCAACTCAAACTTGACATACTCACCACCATTGTCAGATCTGAGGACCTTGAGTTTCCTCCCAGACTGGTTTTCAACCAAAGCCTTAAAGACTTTGAAGAGGCCAAAAAATTCAGACTTGTGTTTCAGGAAGTAAACCCAGCAAAACCTGGAAAAGTCATCTATGAAAGTCAATGCATATTTGGCCCGACTCATGGACATATGAGGGAATGGGCCAGAAACATCACTGTGGATCAAATCAAGAGGTGCAGAGGTTTTCTCATGACTAGCTCTCTCAAATTTATGCTCTGGGTGTTTTCCTAGGATGCAACCTTGACAGATTCCTTTGGAAAATTCTATCTTTGGTAACCCTATGACCATCTCTTTTTCACTAAGATCAAAAATATACTTGTAATTTAGGTGGCCAAATATTTCATGCCAAAGCTTGCTTGCTTCATTAGATGAATCAGAAGAGCAGAGGGGTTTGAGTAGGGTAGGAAGTGTGAGAACATGTATACCTTCGAAGTATGATTTGCAACTCCTTTTGCAATGACTTTACCACTTGAGATCTCTGTGATCTCAACTTCATGAGGGGAGAATATGAATTTCTTTGGAGACCCAGTGTGAGTCATCTGATACATTGATAAGAGGTTAGAGGCAAGACCTGGAACATACAACACATTGCTAGACTGACCATGATCAAGATCAATCCTCCCTTTACCCAAAATTTCAGTGAGAGAGTCATCTCCGAGTACTATTGGTGGACCTTTCGACATGTCAAGTGAGGTGAATGCCTCCTTGGTCGAAACCATATGTCTTGAAGCTCCAGAATCAATGATGAAACTAGGTGATCTTGATGTGCTAGCAACTAATGCATGAACTCTCTCTCTGTCTTCTGAACTTGATCCTCCTTCCCTCTTCTTTGAGTTGTCTGGAAGGAAAATGCCATTCTTCTCCAGGAGTTGGGTCAGCATGTATATTTGCTTCTTCATGCAGGAGCTCTCAGAATGATTGCCCTTACTACAGTATGCGCACTTGCTCATTTCTCCTTTGTTCTTCTTCTTCCGGTAGTTTTTCTTAGAACCTTGAAGCTCCTCTGAAGACTTGTTCTTGTCTCTCTTTTGCTCAGGTGGATTTTTAGCTTTCTTTTTTATTTTTGAATCCACCCTCGAATCTCCAGCAATAAGAGCTTGGTCTTTGGATGGTTTGATGGTGCCCATCATCACCAACTTATCTTCTTCTTGTGTGAGAGATTCCATGAAATCTGCAAGGCTAGGCATCTTCAAGGTTCGAGCTATCAACTTTGTGGCATAGAAGATCGAAACAAACACTGAATAGTTAGGGCCAAGCTTCGAGAGTATGGCCAAGACTAGCTGATCATCCTTCTTTTCAATCCCACATTCTTTTAGCTGCAAAACAAGTGCTTTGAACTTGGAGAAATAGAGTTGCAGGGATTCAAAGCTATTTGGACTCAGGGAGATCAATTCATTTTCAATTTGATGTCCCCTCATCTCATATGTCTTTCCAAAAATATCAACAAGATTCTCCCATAATTCATTCGGTGATTTCAATCCATCAATATGGAAAAGGAGGTCTCTAGATATGCTCAGACACAAGAGACCATAGGCCTCATCCCTCCTGTTGTGCCATTTTATCTTCTCTGCAGCTGCATTGGGCTCTACTTCTGTTACCATAGTCACTCTGTAGATGCCTTTCGCTCTCAACAGTATCCCCATATCTGATTTCCATTCAAAGAAGTTAAATGGGGTCAAGATGATCTTCTCAGATTGATCCATAGCTCAGAAATTGTCCCGGCTGTCAGTAGAAGGCTCCGAGTCAATGATGTTGAACCTGAAAAACAAATTGGAAGGAAAGAAATCAATCTAAAAAGGATCTGATACCATGTGAAAATTGAATCCAGTGATAGAACAATTACACTCACAACAATTATCAATTGTACATGCAAAATTACTCACAAAAGAGACTGAATATGGAGCTGAACACTAAACTGTATTGAATAAGTGTACAATAGCCAACCCTATGCAGTCATAGGCTGCCACAATAAATAATTACATGAGGGATTCGAATGCATGAAGAGTCAATTTGAATCTATTCAAAAGCAGGCTTACTAAATCTAAGCAAATCCCCCATAGGTGCATAAAGCAGTTTCCAAAACTGTCAATGAGCTCACGAATTGGAAAAATCAATTAGGCAAGCTAAAAGGCAATGGAAGGACAAATCATACATGCTTTTCATAGGAGAAAAGAGTGGAGGATGTGGAGGACAAAAAATAAGTTAACCTCACCTAGTCAAACTTTCCCAATTGCCTTCAAGCACTGGAAAAGCAACAATAAAGCGAAAAAAGCAGAAGGGTGCTAGGAAGGCCAGGAATAAAGCAGATTTGATTCCATGAGGTTTCCCAAGCACTCCATGAGTCAAAATTAGCAAGTTTGACCACTATGGATGTGTAGATGACAACTTGCATAAGGTGGAACATGGAAACTAGGAAAATAAAACAAAAATGGATTAATTAATGTCTAAGGTAGCTAACTATGGGTTGATTATTCTAACAAAAATTGGGGCATGTGACATACACACCCCCTTGGAATATAACATCGTCCTCGATGTTATTTATTCTTCATCCACAGAATTCCCCTGGAACATAATTGGATATGCATCTTGCATATTACTTTCCAATTCCCAGGTGGGTTCCTCTAGAATAAGGTGCTTCAATTGAGCATTCACCTATCCAATGGTGTGGTTCCGAAGTGTGATCTCCCTCTGTCCGAGGATACACTCCGGTTCCACCAGAAAATCTCCTTCTGGTTCCACCTATACATCATTCCAGTTAACATTATGAGTAGCATCATGAACATATTTCTTTAATACAAAAATGTGAAAAACATTATGTACTCTTAAATTTGGTGGTAATGCTAATTGATAAGCTACTTGTCCAATTGTGGACAATATTTCAAATGGACCACAGTAACAAGGTGCTAGTTTTGCACAACTCCCCAATCTCAGAGAGCTCTTTTTGGACCTCACCTTGATGAACACATGTTCACCTACCTGAACCTCTTTCAGAGTTCCTTTTAGGTCTCCTTGACTTTTCTGTCGATCCTGTGCAACTTTCAGATTACCTTGCACTTGTTTTACAAATTCCTTCCATTTCCTTTAACGGTTCAGGACCTAATACCAATCTATCCACCATATTACTCCAAGAGATAGGAGTATTACATTTTATTCCATACAAAATTTCAAAAGGACTAAATCTGGTTGATGCCTGATAATTATTATTATAAGCAAATTCTACTAGATGCAAATAATCCTCCCATTTACCTGGCTAGTCTTTCACATACATTCTTAATAAATCTTCGAGTACTTGGTTTACTCTTTCAGTTTGTCCATCTGTCTGAGGATGGAACGAAGTACTAAAATTTAATGTAGTGTTTAATCCTTTAAACAAAGATTTCCAAACGTTACCTATAAATTTAGGATCTCTATCTGAGATTATGACTTTTGATACTCCATGCAGTCAAAAAATCTATTTTAGAAAGATATCAGCTATGTTTGCAGCTTTATATGTAGTTTTAATAGGTATAAAGTGTGTTGCTTTACTTAACTTATCGACTACTACCATGATACAATCATTTAGATTATGATTTCTAGGTAGTCCAGTAACAAAATTGAGACTAATTATCTCCCATTTCTAGCTAGGTATGGGTAATGGATGAAGTAATCCAGCTAGGTGTTGATGTTCAGTTTTCACCTACTGACATTCAAAACACCTAGCAATATATTCTGCTACTTCAGTCTTCATATTTGGTCAAAAATATTCCTTTATTAACATAGTTATAGTATTTTGATAGCCTGGATGACCTGAGTATGGAGTTTTATGAATTTCATCCAGAATTAACAGCTTAACTTTAGGTACATTAGGTACATACATTCTGTCTTTATACAGTAAAAAATCTTTTGCATTCAAACTGTACCCTTTACTTAAGCTTTCTATTGGATTTTCTTTCGTTTTAGCTTGTAAATTTTGGTAAATTTCATCTTGTTCTATTCCTTGTTTAAGCTGTCCATCCAAATCTGTCATATAAGTGTTGATAACTGCTACAAAATTCAACCTTGCATTCCTACATAATGCATCAACAACTTTATTTTATTTACCTTTAATGTGCTGAATTTCAAAATCATACTCACTTAGAAAAGATAGACACCTAGATTGTGTGGCATTTAAATTAGAATGATCTAACAGATACTTTAGTCTTTTATTATCAGTCATTAAAATAAATTTTCTACCAATTAGGTGATGTCGCCACATCTTTAGAGAATGTATAACAACTTCTAATTGCAAATCATAAGATGCATAATTATTTTCATTAATTTTTAATTTTCTAGACTCATAAGCAATAACATGCCCTTCTTGAGTCAGAACACTGCCTAAGCCATCATTGCAGGTGTCAGTGCACACTACAAATTCTTTATTTGGATCAGCTATTCTTAAAATAGGTGCGTTGGTTAATAAATTTTTTAACTTTTAAAAGATTTCCTCGCATTTCTGGTTCCAGTCAAACTTCTTTCCTTTCTTCTATAAAGAATTTATCGGATTCGCGATCCTCGAAAAACCTTCAATGAATCTCTAGTAATAACCGGTAATTCCCATGAAAGATCGAACATCAGTTACATCCTTAGGAACCAACCAATATTTGATCGCCTTTATCTTTTTGGGATCTACTGAAATCCCTTCCTTGGTCACCACATGACCTAAGTACCGAATCTTATCCTTGAAGAAATCACACTGACTAAACTTTGCATAGAGTTGATGATCTCGTAACTCTTGCAAAACAATTTTTAAATGTTCTTTATGTTCTTCTTCACTTTTTGAGTAGATTAAAATGTCGTCGATAAACACAACCACAAAATTATCTAGATACCTACGCATAACGTTGTTCATTAAACACATAAAAATATCTAGGGCATTAGTAAGCCTGAATGGCATGACGACAAGCTTGTAATGACCATATTGAGTTCTAGAAGCTGTCTTAAAGATGTATTCATCTTTAATCCTAACATGATGATATCCAAACCTTAAATATATTTTTGAAAACACCGTGGCTCAATGTAGTTGATCAAACAGATCATCTATGCAGGGCAACGGGTATCAATTTTTCATAGTCATCTTATTCAACTGATCGTAATCTATGCAAAGTTACATGGTTCCATCCTTTTTCATAACAAAGATGGCAGGTTCCCCCCAGCGAGACACACTAGGTTGAATATACGTTTTATCAATAAGTTCTTTTAGTTGAGACTTTAATTCATTAAGTTCAAGTATGTTCATTTGATAAGGGGCCTTTGAGCTAGGTACTACACTAGGTACCAGCTCAATGGTGAAATCCAATTTTCTTTTCTGAGGTAGTCCCAGAATTTCTTCCGAAAATACATCAACATATTCTCTTAAGACTGGTATGTCTTCCAATTCTAATTTATCTGTCTTATTTAGATTCTCCTCATCAGTTATTGTTACTGCATAAGCTTTGCAGCCCTTCCTAACAGCTCTCTTAAGCTGTAGAGCAGAAATATGCCTTATGGTGGTTTTTCTAGGGATTCCTTTTACAGTTACTGGTTTTCCATCACTGTTTATAGATGTAAAGGTTTTATCATAACAATTTTACATTGACCTATGTTGTTCTAACCAATCCAGACCGATGAGAAAATTATAAGAACCAAGAGGTAATATATTAAGCTTCACAACAGTGTCAAAATGATCCATCACTACTGCACATTCTTTTACAAAACAAGTTAACTTCCTTTTAGCACTAGTGGATAACTGAACTAACCAAGAATTTTCAAAATTTTCAACAGGTAACTTACATTTTTCTACCATTTTGGGTGCAATATAACTGAGACAAGCTCCTAGATCAATTAAAATAGTTATAGGGGTTTTATTATCATACCTTCTACTTCCACGATGGAAGTTTGATATTCTTCTTGTCGATTCTCCAAGGCTGCATTGATTCTGGGCATAGTCCTTGCTAATTCTTCAACAGTCATCTCCTCCTGTATGGTATGAATATTACTGACAGTCTTTTTCTGATTAGGTGTAATGTCCCTCTTATGTAACCCTAATTTATTGTAATGTTGATTGTTTACTGTACTTATTTGCTGGTGAGGTGCTCAAGTCCAAGGCCCCACCAGCAAAACCTTATATGTTGGGTGAGTAATTTTCCTAGGTTTTAGACATAGGAGACTCAATAATGTAGCACTACTCAACGACAGGAAAAACGAAAGGAAAAAACCTCTAAGGGAAGGGTAAATGATCAAGGAACCTCAGCATCAATTTAAGGTAACTCAGGTCATGATAGCTCCAATGAAGGCAGATATTACCTTGTACGTAATTCATTTATAGCGATTACACGCTCATATTCCCTCCCCCCCCCCTANGGTGGATCCATCATGCGAACCTAGGATCCTAAGTGTTCTAGCGCTCGCTTCCACCTCGCAATAATAAAGTTATAAAAAGGTAAAAAGAAACAATGGACACATATAACCTTGATAAAAATATATGCAAAGAAAAAAAAACATCATTATGTATATATGTATATACATTACCGTAAGAAAACATCTTATACCCATTAAAGTGCAAACCTCATTACTATGGGTATATGTAACAAGTACAATATATGTATTCATGTTGTAATAAGAACACACACATATATATACCTATCACTAGCATTGAATGCTTACAAAATACATGTGTGAAACTATAAGGAAAAACACTTTTTAAAAAGGAAATAAGTCGGTAATGACTTCACCCTCTCGCCTCTTGGGGAAACCCAATGGATATTAGTTTAATAGTTCCCATTCGTGAGTGAGGATGGAAGCATGAAACGAGGAAACCCTTGGGCGAGAGTTCTACATTTCCACATGCAATGAATGTGGACCTTTTGTTTTGGGTAAAATCTTGAATGATCGAAGGGCTTCATGCCTCATGGTGGGTAATTACCACTTTAATTTAGGGAAAACCTGCCTCATTAATAAAAACAACATGATTTACTCCCTTGAATTGTGGGGCACTCAACATGCCAGAAGGAGAGCCGTTATTAAGTTATGAAAGGATTTTTTTATAAGGGGGATCTCTACGTTTGGAAAGGGGGGGAAAAAAAGGAAAAAGGGATCCCTGTGTTGTTGGGAAGAAAATATCCCTGCGTTTGGAGGAAGGGAGGCTCTCTTCGATGGAGGAGAGATCACTACCTATGAAGGGAGATTTACACACCCTTTCTTTTTAGAACAGACCCCTGCATCTTTCGAGAAGAACCTATTCACTTTGAAGAGACCGATCTCTATTCTTTATATGGATGGTCTCGGCGTTGAGAGGAGGAAACACTATATGATCTGAAGATTTTGGATTTTTCCAATAGGGATGGCTACCGGCGAATGCATGCGATCTGTGCATGATATGGATCGAAATTCTATGCCCGCATGTTAAAAGGTATGGGTCAAAATCTTTGTTGTGTTAGCATGGTGTGCGTTTTGGACTGTTTCATTTCAAAAACTTGGATGCATATGCCTGAATGTAAATTGTTTGTGTATCAATCGAGTAGCCACGTTCTTACATTTGGATGCTCACTGCAAAACTCTATACATGCATTATGTTCAAGGATTTTATACCCAACAGTGTACATATGTAGTACTCTATGGCTCGTTAGGATTTCCTCGCCGGTTTGGAAGAAAACCACTATCGTCCAGGAGTTAATATGGAACCCTTTTATGTGGACTGCCACGGATGGATGTCTCGGGTACTATTAAAGTATTCCCACTCTTAATTTCTAGCCAAGAGTCTTGTTAAACCACAGTCCACCATCCCCGCAAATCTATTCATGGTGATATCACTTTTATATCACGCTGTCATATTGATTAAGAATGCATGAGAGACATGCTCTGTAAATATATATGTATAAAGTCTATTTAGACAAGTATAACAGAGTGACATATCACTTTTATACCATGCTGTCATATTGATTAAGAATGCATGAGAGACATGCTCTGTAAATATATATATATATATATATATAAAGTCTATTTAGACAAGTATAACAGAGTGACACATCACTTTTATAACTCACCGTCGTATTGATTAAGAATGCATGGTAGACATGATCTATAAATATATACATAAATTCTATTTTGACAGTTATAACAGAGGGACATCTCGCTTTCTGGGAGTAGCATTTGTTTAAGTATGGATTCGAACTTATATGATGATATTTAGTGTATGCATCTAGTTACTATTCATGACCCTGAATGGTTGTATGAGTTATGGGGATTCCCACATTTTCCTTCTATCTTCCTTTATGTGGGTTTAATCTTGTCTTTCCTCTTGTTAAAAGTTGAATTAGTATAACTAGTGTTTCCCCTTTTTGTTTCTGGATTTAAAAGATCCCTATTGTTAATCTGTATTCATGTATGGAGATGGGACGTGTCAAGTGTCTAATAATAAACCAATTTATATTAACCATGAAGGGTATCTTAGTATTCTTGTTAGGATACCATTAAGAGCCAGTTAGAATTCATACCGCAGTATTGAATAGTCAGAAATAGTCTCGATGAGAGTCTATGAGGAGAACTGAAAGATATATGGTAATGATCATGTTGCTGATTGTAAATTTTCTTTAATAAAATAAATATCACAGTATGTGACAATTTTTGTGGACGTAACCCATGGAATGGGTGAACCACATACATTGTTGTCCCGCTCATGTTGTGTACATTACTTTGTTTATCATTCGTTTTAGTATTTTTGGCTTGTATTGATGTTGATTGGTGCGGGATGTTCCTTTAAATGGTATCTTATATGCTGCAATTGATATAATAAAGAATTATTCTTTTATGCATTATGAAAAGGCTCGTTTTGCTCGGTTAATAAAATGTTGGAGATTGGGATGTAAAATGCTTTATGAACTTTACATAAAGAACAAGATGATAGAACTTCAGGAAGAAACTACCCCAATAAGTACATCCTTCTCCTTCCTACGTTGGAACTTAAAAAAAAGAATGCTTGGGGATACGATTAAAATGTAAAGGAGTGTGAATTTTGAGTCTATGGTGTTCGATTTGATTAGATGGGAACATAGTGCTTAAATGTTTTCTTTTCTTTACTGGAGATAAGTAAGGTTAAAATCTTCCAGGTACATAAACAATCCTCTTATTAGTTTCTGCATGGGCTTGAATACTTATTAAATAAATATGCTTTACATATTTTAGATAAGGTAGGGTTACAATAATCAAATTTAAGATAGTTGAATTATGACACTACAAAATGATTTATAAGGTGTTTTAGTCTGATAGTATCATTCTTAGTCATAAACGATGGATGTTCATAATTAGTCATTCAAAGAAGAGTTTTGTTCTTACTAATACTCGTTTCTTATTGTCTCAAACTTATCTTATGTGCACCTAATGTGCTATATCTTATGTTACATCTAATATGGACTGAAATTTTATTAGGGCTCCAGCCTAATGTATTAGGATTTGAATGGTTGACTATAATACAATTTGATTTATGCCGACTCAAAGATGGTAAGCCTCCTCAAAAGCAATGAACACCCTTCCAAGGATTACTTTATACTATCTCTTAAATTTTAATTCTAACTTATTTAAGGTATAAGTAGTTTTAAGCTTTGAAAAACTTGTTTTTTGGACTTGGGGTCGTCACATTAGGATAGACTGAAGCATAGTGTTTTCCATTACACTCCCAACACTTTATAGGTTTTTTGCGCTCAAATTTCTTGGTGTAATTACCATGGTTATTAGCAAATTCTTTACCCTTGAAATTATTCTGATTGCTTGGTGAATTCTTCTTATTTCCTTGGAAATTATTATTAGGATAATTTTTGGCCTTATTGTTCTTAGAATTTCTGTTGGGCACAAATTCTTTCTTCTTTTGATCAAACTGGTTATTATTCTTCTTGGCCTTCCAGTTGGTCACGCTTTCCTTCTTCCGATTATGTTCATAATAGAAGTTGGATTTCATCATGACTTCTTCAAAAGTCTTTGGATTTTCATACTCAATCCTGTCCTTAATATGATAAGGTAGACAGCTGAGGAATCATTGTACCTTTAGTTTCTCATCTAGGAGATATGGCACATACCTAAGCAGAGTTAAAAAATTGCTGTTTAGATCTTTCATTGTCATTATCCTAATTTAAGCTCATAAAATTCTTTTTCTCTCTCTTCATAGTATTTTTAGACATAAATTTATTTTAAAGTACCTCTTGAAGGTACTCCAATTCACATTCTTCTCTTTTATTCCCTTAACTCTCTTCAAGTCCTGCCACCAAATGTCATCCTATCCTGAGAGATTGTAGATAGCCATTCTAGCCTTTAATTGGTTAAAATAGTTATATATCTGGAAGTACTTTTTCATCCGAGATAACCAAGATTCCGCTTCCTCCCCCTTCTCAGTCTCTCCATTAAATGTTGGTGGTTTTATATTTTTGAATTCCCCAGAAATTTCCTCATAAGGTTTGTACTCCCTCTTTTTAGTGTAATGGTTGTCATCACTACTATCACTAGTAGAATGGAAATTTCGTTGTTTACCAAACACCTCTGAAGATGAACTGCTTTCATTTTTAGTATGTTTCATCTTTTTAAATTTATGTTGATGACTTGTATCTTTTGATTTAGTTATTCTACCCCTCAGTTTGAAACCTTTCTGTTAGGATCTCATTCAGCTCCTCCTGAGCCCTGAGAATCTTTTCATTCTCTCGTTTTATAAATTCCATTTAAGATTTTAGGTCTTTTACTGTTTGTAACACTTCTGAGGAATTGGTAGTTAAATCTTCTAGCATAGGATCTATTGGTAAGTTTTCTGGTTCAGTAAATGGAGATTCCTCCTCTGCATATTCCTCTAGCCTTTCCATACCTATTTGTTAAACTTCAGAAACAATTTCTTTGTTGAATAACATTTAAAAGAAAATACATCGATGTAATAAATCGATTTACTGTTTCATAAAATCTAGTTGGGATTTGTCAAGGCCTGGTGTTTGAACCTTATGCTCTGATACCACATGTCAAAACCCCAAATTTTCACAAAAATTTAAAATTTTGAGATATCATAAAATGTTGAATCTACGGTTTACCAACAGCTAATGGTTAGCAGAAAAAGAAACAGTCCAATGATTAATATTACATAATTTCAAATTACGATAACTAAAGCAGTTTACTTTTCGTAACATAATAAGGTTTACTTGCATATTGTTTTTATTTCAGTTCACTCATGAGTCTTCTTTATGGAAAGTAGGTGGAATCTAACTTTGAATCGTGGGATTACTTAGCATTTATGCTAATGCAGAAATATTATTGGTTCTTACAGGTTTACAGCTATGATCGAACAAGTAAACGTTTTAAATTCATAAAGTATCAAGAAGTGTTTCTATTTGCAATTAATGTGCTTGGTAAAATAAGCTGATAAATTCCAATCAACTTCAAGGAGGTAAAGTAGTTTGTTTTCACCATTTTTTCTTGTAAGAAAATTTCAAATAGATGAGTTCCTTTCTTTATCGAACTTAGAGACAGTAAAGATACTTACTGTGGCTCTAAACTTGTAATTTGTGTTGCATAGTAACTTCTACTTTGATATACATATCTTTCAATGTTATACTTATTGTACTACAAGTTATTATACATGGAAGAGCTTCGATCAATATTGATAGTATCTTGTATAATCATAAAATCATCCCACCAAATAAATAGTCATGGTAAATTACTAACATATGCCAAGTTGAGAAACAACTATTGTCTATTAATGTCTAAACCAAATTGAACTATGTAAAAGAATTCAATATAAATTCTTTTACTATACTAGCCAACTTTATAGTTTATTACCATTCGAATCGTTGGTTTTATAAGCTTTATAAACATGCATAAACTATTATGTTTACAAATATACAAGTCTATAGTTAGTTCGAAGGTTCTAAACATGTCTAAAACAAAGTTGAACTTGTAAAGAATCCATGATTCAACTGTTTACTATGCTATCCAACTTTATAATTGTCACCACTTGAGTTGTTGGTTTTAAAAGTATTATAAAATGTGCATAATTAACATTGATTTGCTAGCATACAAGCTTACTATAGTTTAAAAGATTCTATACATGATTATTTTCAGGATAAACCAATTTGATTAAGTGATTACACCCTTCACTAGGTCAACGTTAACATAATGTGGTTTATCCAAATGCCAAAACAACGCTAACAACATTATGATATACATGTGTTATGATAATGTTGGGATATATATATGAGCATATATCATAGTTCAATTATAGTTTGATATTAAATCATTGTGTAAATAATTGGAAATTATTGGAATGCAGGTGAGGATAGAGCTTGACCCATGCATGGTTTGATTTTCTTGTGGCACGTGGTCACCTCCTGTCCAAGTATTGGTCGTACAAAACCAATGTAACCCTAACCATTTTGCCATTCTTCCTTCGGAGTTCACAGTGGCCCTTCGAGGTGCTTTGGCTGATTTTCATGGTGCCTGTGAGTGCTACTCTTGTTTCAGTTGTCCCAATGCCTCGGTTTATCATGCTATAGTTTCTTAAGCTTGGTCCTGTTGCCAAACTCCACCACCATGGATTTTTTTTTACTCTGCAAGGGTTTGTTGGTTTTGGTTTATGGCCTCTTTGTATCTCCATCTTGCTTTTTGTGGCCTGTTAGTATGGTGATAGTCTAATCTTTGCTTGCTGTTGGGTGTGCTTCTCCATCGTCGCCAGGTTTGAAAAACTGTGTGCAAGCTTTGCTCTTGGTGAGAGTCTCTCCACTAAACTATTTGACATTATTATTTAAGGTAATTTTTAGTGTTATGTTCAACATAGAATATTTACAGCTTCGTTCGTTTTACAGTAGGGTTTACAATATTTAAAGAGTTGTGTAAATTAACACTCTATAGTGTAAACTCCTTGCAGGAACCCAAAAATCTACTTTCAAATCGTAAAGAGGACAAAGCTAGCTGTCTTCGAATGCCGTAGCTCCAAGTTGGTAAGCCCTGGGTTCGATGGTTGGGTTTTTACCTTGCTTGCAACTAAGTTGTGTGGTGATGAACCCTGAGCTTGGAAGCTTGTCGAGCTTCGCCTTTAGCAATGCAGTTTCTTATTTTAAATATTAAAGGGTTCTGTTCTATTTAGAAACCCTCACTTCATCGATGGGTAGTCTCGGCCGTGACCTCACTATTGTATTTAGTTTAGATTTTCAGCCTTATGGCTTGTCAATGTAAAACAAAGGTTTTTCTAAAAAGGTTTCTTTCAAGATCGGACTCGCTTGCAGAAATGCTATTTTTGTGACTCTGTGTAGTTAGGGTTTTTACCCTATTCGACTGTGAATAAAGAAATTTACTGTTTATTATATTTTATGATATAATATAGTTATTTATTTAAATCCGTAACGGTAACTCCTTCATAGAGTAATTTGTAATAATTCTTTGTTGGCTCAAGAATAAGAGCTAGTGTTTCGTGAGTGAAACCCGTGTTTACCTAATTCTTTTAATTTAATTAAATAGGTTCTTTTAATTTGTAAAACAAATATTGTTTTAAGTTAATATTATTACTCGTGTATTTTGAGAATTCTTAGTTTTGTATCTATTCAATATTTGTTACAAGGACTGTAACTAGTCTACAATAATTTAATTGTTTATTGATATAAAATGATCTAAACAAATGGATTATAGCTTAGTTGTTTTTATTTGAAACAATATATTTAGATTAGGGTTTCGACCGTGTAGTTTTATTTTGCTGGTATAAACGTGTTGATAAATACTGAAGAGTTCTTTACATAGATATGTATTATTGTTTTGTTTACTTAAGCTAACAAATTGAGAATTACTCAGAGTTCTTTAAAAAGAAAAGACATAGATTTTGTATCTTAGTTTAGTTAATATCATAAGTAAATAAACTATATGTTTAGTAGTTATATTTTAACTGAACTAATTATAAACAAAATATCTTGACTGTGTTTCTTCTACGGCATTTGCTAATAGTTGCTAAATAAATACAAAGGAATATATCTATAATGTAACACGGTTTAAGCTCCTGCATAATTTAACTTGAATAAAACAAAGAATAATATACTGTCTATAATTACAACATTTATCTACTAGAGTATTTTCTTAACATATTAATTCTTCTACGTGTACTGAATTACTACTATTTCTTTTTCGAATATATGTACATACATCATCTTGCAAAACAATAATCTACCTAACGAGGTTATTTTTCTTTTTGATATTGACCTACATACTAAAATAAATTACTTTGCTATTATGAAATACAAAACAAATCTATTCATTTCAGTCTCTTATCATTTCCTTCATCTACTTTAAATACTCTGTCCGTGCTGGAGTATGGTCTGGTCCTTCGAGGCATGGAAAAACACAGATTAGAATTATTTTCTATCTATTTCAGATTCATTCTTTCAATAATCTATAAGATTAGTAACTCTAACAGTTTACAACTAAATATTTAACATTCATTAATCAGTCAGATTCACATTTAACTATTTAACATAGTAACACAATAGAATGTAGAACCTGATTAGGATGGACAACAACAACGTTAGGAGGCCGTTCCTCCCTACCAACTCCTCGAGAGTGCTCAAACAACGCTTCCTCGGGACCCTCGAGCCTGTTCCTAATCTTCTTGGCTGAGAACTGGTGGAGAATGCAAACAATAGACTAGTCCAATGACTCAGTAAATACTCTGCACTCAGTAGTAAGATCCTTCAACTGAAAGATGCACTAGATCAGTTAGCAGTTATCCCCTCAAACACTTTCCATAAATCCCTTCCATTTAATTTATCTGAAGTACATTCACCTGAATGATCACTTCTCTAGAATAAGCAGCCTCAACTCTCTTCAATGGGCATTTTTATAAAGATTGCCTAGGTCTTTTGGGTCAGTTGTGATTAATTGAACCACCTTCTCTTATTCCACTTTCTTGGGGAATCATGACCCCAATTGTAGGGAGGTTTCCACCTACAATAGTTGGAAGTGGTTTGAGGATGCTGCCACATGTCTATTTTCTCTCCACCTAGTCTCCTCCACCAATTTGACCAGTAAACACTCTTTTAATAACTCTCCTAAGCTGTTGTCTTCACCTTTATTTATTTTTAATTAAAATATTCAATATTACATTAAATATCCTCGACTCTGCTAAGTCATCAATTACAACTTATCATAAAATTTAACATGTTGTCCTCAAATAAAATCAAATAAGATAATATTTTTTTTGCAAAAATTGGGGCATGTGACATTTCCCAAACAATGAAACCATTAAAATATCAAATATGTGGTAGTAAGACCATTGTAAAATGGAAGCCATTGTATAAACAAAATTCATGACGGGAATTATCAGTAACAACCAAAACTCAAAATGATGAGATGGTACCGACCAATAGGGGGCTGATTTAAATAATTTAAATATCCAAATAAATATATAGGAATTGAAACAAGGATAGTTGTAAGTCCATCGAAGATGAATCCATTATTCCCAAAAAAAATCATAACATATAAAATAGATTTACAATAATATTGAAACCGAAGTGGTTCTAAGCCCATCGAAAATGTCATCAACATCTCTTCTTTTCATCCATAAAACTATGCATAAAAATATTTAAAACAATGATGGAACAGAGAGGCTAAAGAATCCCTCTTTTTTGTAGAATGAAAACCCATAAGGATTTAACCAAAATTTATAGTCTAAAATTATCTTGAAATGTGGAGAAATCCTCGTTACTACACGACCACATACCTAGCCACCTTTCTGAACATGTAAAGCTTACCCCTTGGCTAGAAGATCCATTCATGTAGGTGGCAAACATCCACATGAGAATCCACATGCAAAACCAAGAAACAAAGAAAAGTTAGATGCTGGTTAAGAAAAGATTGTTTTAGATAAATGATGAACATAGTAAAGTTTTTGTGTAATCACCTTAAATGTATACTATAACAGTCCTCGGAGGAGGTGACCCTATCTCCACCCTCACCAACATCCCTTAACCTGCAAATCACGAGCAATACAATTAGAAATATAACCTCATTAATAAAAACTGTGAAAGAAAATGGCTAAAGTTAAATTTACATCACCTTATTTGAATACAAAGAGGGTGAGGGGCCAGTTCCTCCTAGATACCCTCATCCCTCCTCTTCCTGCAAAGTAAAACAACAAAACTAAGTCTGTACTTACTGCCAGAGAATTTAAAAGAAGGTTTAATCAAATTATTACAGAACCAAACTAGGTTCGAAGAGCTTACTTGGTTAAGGCGGTTGAAAGGCCACTGAACGATGGTCCATATTCTATATGTAACAAACAAACAAGGTCAATAGTGGTGGTGGCCATTAACGTCGAGAAAGAACTCCAACACACCTTGGAATCAACGAAACGAAAACATTTAGTGACTCGGTAAGACTTTTAACCATTGAAACTACACAGTGAAGCCATGGGAGGCATATCCTTTTTCCCCAAAACCTTAGAGACCAAATTAAAAACAAAATGAAATGTTCGGATAAGGAAAGAACCATAATAAAACCCTATCAAAACCATTTCTAGTAAGAAATACAAATGGAGGGCTGAGATTTAATATTAATCATGCTAATTAACTACCTCATTGTGATATTAACTCATATCTAAGACAATATTTAATGAAAAAGTCAAACCACGGTACCATCAATCATAACCTTGTACCTCCCATTATTTTTTGTGGTAAAAAACCTTATGTTATAACATCTCAACTATTATATTTCCATGGATCAACCCTTAATTATGGTATAAACACCATAGTTCCCAACTTTGTTAACAAATAAATCAAGTGCTTATAACCTTGTTTATACACCTTGTGCAAAATACCATCGTTATAACTTGGATTGACATAACTTTAATTCATGTATTTTAATGGGATCAAGACTCTGGTGTTTAACACCATAGTCTCCAAAACCTTGCGTTTTCGTAAAAATATGCAACTCGCATCATGCCTTTAGAGTTAGGGCGTAAATGATAGGGTCGAGACTTAGCCCTATGGCTAAGAATACATTAGCAAAAACTATAGTAAGATAAATATAAAAAGTGTCAAGAACATCACCTTCAGGTGTGACAACAGAATTTTGATAACCAGTTATGCAAACATCCACATAATTTATAACCTATCAAGATCAATAAGGTAATGAGTATAAGTTACTGTACAATTAAACAACATTGTATCCGTTATCTGTCAAGATCAATAAGATAATGAGTATAAGTTAATGTACAATTAAACAACATTGTATTTATGCTCCGATCAATATTACTTGCCACATTATTCATTTGGTAAAAGCGTATATAGATATTTATATATTGAATTTTTTTGTATAGTGTAAATTTTAGGCATGTGACACACCTATCTGCGGTAGGGTGGAACTGGGTAGTGCCTTAACAAGTTGCATGAAAGGTTTCCATATAAGTTATTTAAGCTTCTATTGAAATTTTTTTATCCTAGCTAATTTCCTTTTTTCAATATGTCTTATTAATTCCATATTATGATGTTCTTTGATATAAAGTGTATTTTATATTGAGTCTGGTTAAATTGATCTATTAATGTACAATTTTTGTGAGATGCGAAGACAAATATTTTCCTTACCCACATATTGGAATGTTATTAGGATTAGATGATTTATTTCTTATAAAAATTGTTATCATCATTTCCATTTTCGATAGACTAATGTACAAGGGTATTCAGGGATTGGTTAGATATTACTAGTTTTGGTGACACTCGTTTGATTACATTTATGGTGTAATATCCTACGGGGTATTCACCTTGTTGAGCAATATCTTATCACGTTCATTCATAAAGAGGGGTTTTAATTATGAAAAATAAGTTTAATATATTGTAGGCATTGTGGGGCGATGAATAGGGTATGGGGGGTTTATATGTATTGGGAAGTATAAAAAGGGGTTGCTAGAAAAAATAAGGAATACATTGTAAAAATAGGGGTTTTTTAATTAGAAATATGCATTGGAAAGGGGGATCAACAAAATAATTTTTGTAAGTAATTATCAATATCTACTGAAATTAGGGGTATTCTTTAATATCGCATGAATGAAGGCACTATGACATGCGAGGTTTCACTAAGTGAATACCCCATGTAATATCCTAGGAACATGTAGACAAAAGATTCAGTTCTGGTAGTTTTCTTTTTGCTCAATGATGGATTCAAGGATATTGGATATCCTAATCTCATGATGTAGGTTTAAATACCGCATACCTAATCAAAATCTTACATGTGAATTAAATGGACGACTATGTTCCTTTATACATAATTAAAAGTCTGCCCGCTTAATATTCTAGATAAGAATTAAAGGAGTATAGGAAGGAAGCTTCCTGTATAAGCAAATTGGTTGAAAGTAGGAGAATTAAAAGAAATACAAGGAAATAACAAGATAACAAACCAAATTTTATACATAGATAAAGTCTTGTAAATCCGAATTCAAGAGATACTAGTTTTGAAACCCTTAAACAATTTCGTGAATATAAAATAAAATAAAGCCAATTGTGGGAGCCCAAAATCTTGCATACCCATAACCCAAAAGGGAGAGGGTTAAAACTCTCTGTAAAACCTTGTTACAAATAGTTTATCCATCTCAAAATACCATAAGGGCCGAAGCATAAGAAATCTAATCAAAACTTCTGATCATGAAACCTTAACAAACCACATTATTAATAAAAAAGTTGAAAATCATTGGCTATGAATCAATACCAACACGACGACACCATCAAGAATGAAGACAACATTTAAATACCCAATACCAAGACCCTCCACAAGAGTATCCCTGTGCAACCATCACACTCATATTTCTCCTTGGAGTTTGAAGGATAAGATTGGTGGCTTACGAGGGTGATGGTAGCCCATATCCATTCCCAAGTCACCCTTTTTATTTGTGCAAGCTCAAACCTGTCAGCCACTAGTCAAGATAAACAATATACAACACAAAGAAATCACTAAGAGTAGTATTATTACCTGTGAGGACTGAAGTTCACTTCCGTTATGCTAAGGAGAAGCTATTGGCCATATTGGAACCCCAAAAACTGTGTGCTTGTAATGTTGTATGAGTAGGAAGAACTCACAACCACTGACAAACTAATCATTGCGTGAATGGAGAAGAAGAGACTTGCTCACTATAGCAAGCTATATGCAGACGAATATGCCTAAGAGGAACGAGTATAATCCTTGGAAAGTACGAGGTCAAAACCATAACAAATACACACCTTGCATGCCAAAACCTATCAAATCTGAGCTCTGTCAAGGAAGATCCTTGATCGACTTGATACTGAGCGGAATTAACCCATGAAGGAAAAAAGGGAAATCCCGATTAGTGTAGTCTAGGAAAGTACCGGTTTTAATTGCTGAGCGTAGTCTTGGAGACAATGCATGCTCCACACGCATCAAACCATATGAGTACTAGGTAGAGAGATTTAATGGCACCCACATGGGTCCGGATGGCATGGAAAAATACACCATTAATACCAACGGGCTGATATTTTTCACCAACGTTATGGCAATGGTGGAAATATTTCCAATTCCATTAATAAAAAATTACACCATATATTGGTATTACATTGGTATTTTCCAAAGCATTCAAACTTGGGAATATTCCCATAAATCAAGCCAACGCATGGAATAGTCCAAAGGCCGTAGTAGAACTTTCATTCTAAGTATGGTCCGGGGACTTCTTTGTATGTGGTTCCTATATATAAGAAGAGGTGACAAATGAGTATTATCATATCGCTAAGTAATCCAAAAATCCATAGGCGCAATTCCAAAAGGGGACATTAGTAAACATAAGAATATTAAAATCAAATTTCATAACATCAATGACAAACGTCACGTCAAGGACCCTACTGAAACTTAATGAATCGCTAAAAACAAATCTGAAAGTCATTCTAAGTCACTTACCGAGGTTAAGGGAGTTCAATAAGATGTTATAATGCAATATACAAAGATCGACTATTACACATAGCTAATACAATCGTAACCTAGCAACAAATACACGGAAGAAACATATGAAGTAATAATATATCCAAACACACACACACATATTAAAAGGCATACTTTTGAGATGTTGAACACTTTAAAACAACAAAAATAGTCTAAAAATGAGAAAGGCATGAAATGCACAATTACTAATCTGGGTAGTTAATATAGGTGGAAGAACCTTATCGAGATAAGGCGCTCATGGGTTTAAACATGACAAGTGTTGACCATAATTACAAGTGGATACCAACTACCTAGCCTAGAACCTAGGAAATTAATCATGAAGATTAATAAAATATATCTCAAGTATGGAGATGTGTTTTTGAGTATTCTAACACTGCCCTCTGAGCCTAAATTTATGGTGAAATATATGAAAAAAAAGAAGATTATATATATATATATATATAGGGTCCAACAACAGGGATATGATCACCCTTTAAAATTTATTTTGTCCTAAAAATGAGGAAAGATGCAAAACCACATGGGGAAAATCCTCCCTCAAGAAAGGACATGAAAGGTAAACCAAAAATGTTGAACTGTTGCTGCTCCAAAATCAACATGAGATGATGCTTGATCAAATTGATGGAGGTATCTTCTTCTTGGGAATAATATAAATCTTATCAACTATATGAGGAGCATAAACAAATGGATGATAGAAACTCAGACCATGTAGAAAACTTGAGATCCATTGATGTAAGAGAAGAAGTGGATTCTCAATAGAATTTAAAATCAGTCTGATATCAAGTCCAAATCAGACTTGTGATTCTTGAGCCAACAACTTTGAACCATGTAAAGTGAAATAATCTCCAAGACTATGTGAATTGCCTTGAAAATTTCAACCATAAAGGGTTGTAGCAGCCTTAATACTGATGAAAAAAGGTTCCAAAATATCAATGGATATGAAGTCTGATATGACATTGAATATCAAAAATAGGTTCTATAACATCCAAAAGTTAGAAACAAGATTTCATAGTCTCCCAATACTTTGGCAATGTCTCCATCTTCAGTAGAATGATGAAATAGTGTGCTAGTCAACATTTAGGAATAGGTAGAAGGAATCAAATCAAAATCAATGAGTCCATTTGCATATCTATCACACTTTGATTCATCCTTCAAAACATCCAAAATATCAGCATCTTGCACATCATCTAAACTCACAATCAACTGTATATTTGAGGCCATAATCCAATGCACCCTTTAGGTACCTCACTACATGTTTCTCTGCAAATAGGTGAACATGCCTCATTTCTACCATATAATGAATTAATGTGTTCATCACAAAACATATATTTGATCTTGTATTTTTCAGGTACATCAGTGAACCAATAATCTTTCTATATAGTGTGACATCTATTCTTTATGAATAATCATCATTTACAAGCTTTAGGTTTGTCACCATCGAAGTGTACATTTCCTTACAATCCAACATCCCAAATCTCTCTAGGATTTCAACTGCATATTTTACTTGGTCTATGAAAATTTCCTCTCGTAATTGCCATACTTCAAGACCTAAGAAGTAATGCATCATGTCAAGGTATTTCATTTCAAATTCGGTTGCAAGATTCTTCTTACATTAATTGATGAGCTTCTCCTTTCTTATAAAAAACAAATCATCTACGTATAGTAATAATATCATGATTTTGTCATCTTCAACCTTGTAGTAAATGTTTCAATCTTCTTTTCTTTTGGTAAATACTAGGCTCACAAGGAAGCCATCAATTATTTCATACCATCCTATGGGTTCTTCTTTAATCCATATAAGGCTTTATTTTGTCACCACACATTTGTTTTCTCATCACATGTCTCAAAAACTGGAGTTTGTTCAATATACATTTCCTCTTCTATGACACCATTTAGAAAGGTTGTCTTTACATCCACTTGATGTAATTTCCATTTAATCTTGGAATTCAAAGCAAGAATAGTTCTAATTGAGGTATATATATCTACTGGTGCAAAAGTGTCCTCATAATCAATCCCTTCTTTCTGAGAGAATCCTTGTGTGACAAATCTTGCTTTAAAATTTTCAATACTAGCATCAATTGAATGCTTTGTCTTAAAAATCCAATTGGAAGAGACCATTGAATTATCCTTTGGTCTTGGAACCACTTCCCAAAAATCATTCTATAGATTTATATTCTTCAAACATGGTGTCCATCCATTCCTTCTTCTTTGAGGCATCTTCAAAACATGTAGTTTCTTTGTCAACAAGGTTACACATTAATACTACATAGTTGGAGTGGAGTCTTAGTCTCTTTCTTCCTTTCAGTGTACCATATCTTCCTTCTCCTTGAATTATATCATAATCCCAATATGTTCTTTTCCTTGTTGATATTGTTTCATGAGGTGTCTCTTTAGGTTCTTGTGGTTCTACCATATCCTCATCATCTGGTCTTCTTCATCTCTAACTGTTGGTTTAGTGGTATGTACTACTTTGGGATTTTGTTGTTCTTATTGATCCACATGGGTCTTTATGGATTTGTTGAAGGCTGCATATTCATCAAGTGTGACATCTATGCTGACCTCAATTTTATAAAAACCTGGAACATAGTTTATGTATGCTTTCAACTCATCACTTTATCCAACAAATATTCCCTTCTTTCATGAGGGGTCCAAATTTGATCTTTTCTCTTTGGAAACATGTAGGTAAACATGACAAGAAAATATATTTAGGTGACTCACTTCAGGATTCTCACTAGTAGAAATTTATTATGGAGTTTTGTTTCCAAGTGCACTATGATATAAACTATTCTGAACATAGACTACGGTCTTTGCTGCTTCAACCCATAAATAGATGGGTGGATCTTGATCATGAATGATGGCTTTGAATGCTTCCATGATAGATTTATTATTCCTTTCTTCTACTCCATTTTGTTTAGGATTATAGGATGTAGTAAGGTCCCTCTTAATCCCACCTTTTTTGCAAAATTCCTTGAATTCATTTGAAGCCAATTCTCCTCTGTTGTCTTATCTAGATATCTTAATCCTCTCTTCATAGAGATTCTCCACAAGAGATTTTAACTCTTTGAACTTTTCAAATACTTCATCTTTCCTTTTCAAGAAATATATCCAAGTATTACATGAGTAATAATAATTAAAATATACAAATTTCAACTACTTCTTTCTCTATGATCCCTTTTGCTTTACTATTAATGCTTGAAAATGCATTCTTGGTGTTCTTCACTTGAGCACCTCCTTTTCAAACTCCTTCATTGTTGATCCATATTTTCAGTAGACTTTTTACTACCTTTCTCACAATTGGTAATGCTTTGTAGTTTACATGAGAAAGTATTATATGCTATATCTCACATGGACTAATAGTACAAGCTGCAAAAGCTGAGTTTGTATTCCCTTTTAGTTTGTAGATCCCTCCTCCTTCAATACCTATTACAACTGCATCATCTATAGTTTTTCCTTTTGACCACATAAGAACTACACCATATACAAAGGAAACTATGAATCCTTTCTTGTCTAGAGCTAATATAGAAAGAAGATTCTTATTTAGTCCTGGATCATATAAGACTTATTTCATTTTCATGGACTTACCAAATTTCAGCTTGTAGGAAGCTTCTCCTAATCCTATGATAGAATATTGATAGTTATCTCCAACTTTTATTTTGTGGATAATCTTTCCGAGTGAGGCATGAGAGAGAATATTTGGGGCATGTCATATGTTTGGAAGCACCACTGTCTATGATCCAAGTATCATTTCCATGAGAGATTGATCCTATGAGGGATGATTTCAAGACATATTCTTCATTAGAGTCTTCATTCTCTCTAATCCCGTCTTCATCTGATTCATTTTCTTCAGTTGCATGGGCATGGAAATTTATGTTCTTCTTCTTGAACTTTTTTTTGTTAAGTGGACAATGTCTAGAGTCATGTCCTAACTTGTGACATGTATAACATTCATAGGATGAGTAATCCTTCTTAAGCTTCTTACCTATTTTGATTTCTAATGATCTACTTGTAGGAGATCATCGATCCTTCCTTTTATTTCTTCCATTATTTTTATGCACTGCTAGAGCTTGATCGTCATATTCATTTAAATTTTCTTCTCTATTTTCTAAAGATTCCCTCTTCTTGTACACATGACTCCCATAGCTTGCTGAATTTGGTTAGCTTTCTTCTAGCACATATTCCTGTGATAAAGGATTCCCATTCCCTTAGAAGACCATTTAGAGTGGTCATCAAAACTTCATCTTATTCTACCATGTCACCAATGGATTCTAATTGTTCTTTAATATGAGATACTTTGGAAAAGTATTACTACATGGTTTCTGCCTTTTGCATATTCACACCCTTGAGTTGGTTTCTCAAGGTCATTCTCCTGTTAATGTTTTTCCCTTCAAACATATTGGTTAGTGCATCACACACTTCCTTTTGAGTATTCTTTGAGGACACTTGAGAGATAAACTGATCCTTAATAGAGTTAGCTATGATCCTCTTAACTTTGATCATATCCTTCTTTTGCTTGGATTTCTTCTCTTCTCGCTCTAGTTCCTTCACCTCTTCTTTGATGTATCCATCTAGGTCATTCTCTTCAAGGATGAGCATAATTCTATACTTCTATGCTCTCAAATTCTATGCTCCCTCAATATTTTCATCTAGATTGGTACTATTTTTCATATTTAATGAATGAGAATCTAAAATGGAAATATAGAAGATAGTACTTACCATTTGAGGTCCTTTTCTCCAACCAACTTCGGGATCACCTAGGGTTTGACTAGAAAACCCTAATTTTCTAGCTCTAATCACTTGTAGATATGAGAGGAGGAAAATATGCACTTCCCTAAGGTGAGCTATATTGTATCTTTCTTTCATGGAATCTGAGGATAGAACCTTAAAAAATATGATGCCCTAGTTTCTCCCGGAATAGTGAACCCTAGCTTGTTGAATTGCATGAGTTTCTACATAATGTCTTCTATGAGGTTGGATTTGATACCATGTTAAGTTTTTCTAATCAAATAGATCAAGGATCCAAGAAATAATAATAAGCACAAAAGAACAAAAGAGAACACAAATATTTATCATGTGAAACCCTAGTGGGCAATAAAACCCATCAAACTTCCTCCATATAGACTTCATCCAAGTACACTAAGATCCAAATAACAAGATTAAACTGCTTCCTCTCCTCTAGAAGGACTATTTCTCTCTCTCTCAAGAACCTCCCTTATTTATATTGATTAGTAGAGAATCCTAATAACCCAACAGGACATCGAATAAATCCCATCTAATCCTTTCCTTGTTAAAACAATCACAACTCCATGACTAATATAACGGGCCTGAACATATCAAACGTGGAATACTACTGAGTAATTTTTATGTCGATTTTTATCGTTTTCCCACCTAGGGACTTTGAATCTAAATAATAATTTCTTTTCTGTTAGGCCGTCTTCAATCTCAGCTCCTTGTATTCAGTACATAAAACTCTGGTATAATAAAATTAGACAATGCCTTAATAGTATATAGTTGAACCTGAAAATTTGGAGGACGTATCCTTTTTGAATTATGCTATGCAAAATTTATTTTGAAAATAGATTTGCAAAAGTTTAACAAAGTTACATATTTTCATGGTTTAGCTTCCATTTACTTCATAGTTGTCATCATACGTCACATAGAACTCTTTTCAACTTTCTCATTGAAGTATTCTCCATTCGGTTAACACATCTTGTGTAATTTTTGTGGTATTAAGATCTCAATGAAATTTTGATGACTATTACTATTAAACACCCATTTTTGTGGAATTATAATATTTATCACTATTATAGACCCATAATTTCTTTTTATGTAGTAATGGGTCAAGATATTCAAATTTCTTCACGGATGCTGAGCTATGGCTTATAGTTGTTTCAAGGTATTCGTAACCTGACCAAATTAAACCTGCTCTGCCAAACAACTAATGATCAAATGGATAATGACAAGAATTAATGATCGAATGGATAAACATGTTTAGACATTTTTTCTTTTTTTCTTTTTTTAAACAAAAGAATTTAGGTTGAAGTTTTCATTGGCACGTTGTAGAATTGATACGTAAAAGTGGTGATGCTAGAGCACGCTCTTTTTTTTTTAAAGAGAATTTGGATTTGACCATTGGAAGATAAAAATATTCTTAATCTGCATGAGGGTTTGAAATAATGGTAGTGAAATTCAAATATTCAACCGACTCTTTTGAGTTTGAATTTGTATGAAATTTTAACGGCTAGTAAAATTTAACTTTCTTTATGGAGACAACTTTTGTCCTTTTTCAATGTCTCATTGTTCACTCAACGATGGATTTTTTTCATTTTCCATTGTCTCATTGTTCACTCTAAGATGAATTGTTGTGGAGTGCTATGTTTCTGTGCATGTTTTTCTAGAATCGTGTTTCTCCATACGTCAAGAAACCAGCTCACATATCCTATTTCGAAGTCCTTTAGGAAGTTCAAAATCCTGTAGCTATGAAACTCGATTGTTTACGGTATGAGTCAAAAGATTCTAAGATGAATCTTAGACATCCTGAAAAATCATAAATCACAATCACAATTGAAGAAAAGAATGAAGAAAAGCATGAGAGTAGGGTTTTGTATCTGCTAACAGTTTCGTCTATGAATCCTCTGCTTTTTGAGTTTAGAATTAATTCATCGAAGATAGATAACATGTTTTTCTAGAAAGAGGAACAAACAAGGAAAATCATCTATCTGTTGCACGAAGGATATATATATATATATATATATATATATATATATATATATATATATATATATATATA
>LPNX010639660.1:5621-26502 GCA_001517045.1 Pseudotsuga menziesii
AGGCATAAAAAGTTGGATAACGGCCCCAACTATTAATGCATTACGGTAATGCAGGTTACTAAATTTCTTTTGCACTTCTCCAATGTGGGCCAATGTCCGCTTGCTTGAACATTTGATTAGATATTGGGATCATGACCTCAGAAATTTTGATCTTAGGGGTGAGATCTTGGAGATAGATTTAGAAGACATATATTTCATCTCGGGGTTGTCTCGCAGGGGAATGCTTGTCAACCTCGAAAGCACTGGCAGGGGTGGTGACCCCATAAGTGTCCAAGATTATGTGGACACCTATTGCATGCCTGGGAGTCAAAAGAAGGGATCATGCATCCCAATTGTTGATATTTCCAACTTCCCACTATAGGTAGTGGTAAGTAAAATAGTACAGGTTGCAAGATATTCATCATTACATCTCACCACTTGGACAGAAATGAGGGTGGCAATGGAATGTTTACAGGGGACTTTGTTTGATTAGTGCTCGGGTATAATACTGATTATGAAGAAACAACTCTCTAATTATAAGAGAGGACACCGCAATAATTTTGAGTATTCGAGTATATTAGTGGCATTCTTCTTTGAGAGATTTCCTACTATCATCCCTGCGGTACCACTTCCATATTTCTCTCCTCACCAACCTAGGTTGACCAGGTGGGGGGAAGTATTCCTTTGCCAAGGTGGTGGAGGATTAGTCCAGGGTGTATATGATGATGATTTCTATGTGTGGTGGGGACAGAATTTACCAGCACTTGAGCAGTTTCCTTATACAGGTTTAGAATTTCGAGGAGATAATGATCTCTTTCTCCCTCCAGGAGGAATGTGGGGAGAGCTACGTATTTTGTTTTTTATGTTTTTAAATTTTTATGAATTTTGTCATAAATTTAAATACATATTGTTTGCTTCTTTTCCTAACTCACACGACCCAGGTTCTGTGTAGCCCGTCAACCCAACAAACACCCGAGATGCCAGCCCGATAGAGAAAGCCCCATCGGTAATGCCCGCAAAGAAGGCGCTGTTATACACCTGAATGGCACCTCTCCGTCCGAGTGCTGATATCCCTCATGTCGGCACACAAAAGGACACTTATGGATTGAGGTTGCCCATATTCACTATACCTTGGCTTATGATGAAGTACATTCCCTATATACCCAGCTGGTTACTTTTCCATTTTGCCATGTTGAGTTGTATTCGCGACTCTCTATATTGACAACTCGTGCATCATTCGCGAGTCTCCTATACAGCAAGTCACGAATCCTTGTATTCGAGGGTTGCTCTTCTATATAGTCGCGAATCATTCGTGGGTTGCTCTACTACAGACCTGTGAATGGTTTCCTCAACATTAAAACATAAAACCACACACTAATGGAAGATTAGTTTACTCATTTAAATTAATCTTCTTAACTGCCACAACCTCCCTAACCTTTGAGAACTGCCTCATCTCATCCATATAAATAGAGGCCTTGGGGAGGGTGTTGGAGGGTTATACTAGCATAGCCAAATTTCTTCTGCCTCCCCCTCCTACAGTCGGATAATTGTCTCCTCATGATGGGGGCAATCCCTGTACACCAGTCAAAGAGTGTGCCTCTAAAGAAGTCCACCGCCACTCTCATCTGAGTTCTGGTGGCCATGTGTAATCCTGTCGACCCTGAAATTCTCACTATAGTACTCGCCAATACCTGTAATGTAAGATCCTGAATATCTGCAATGAGAACACTGCTGCCTTTCTTATGAGTACCCGACCTGCAGAATACATCGACATAGTTCTGGACACTCAAGGGGTCCCCACCCCTGCCAGTGCCCTCCAGGTTCACTGATGCTCCCCGATGTGATAACAAGGTTATGAAGTAGATGTCCTGTGTGGTAAGCTCCAAAGTCTCACCCTGGATATTGAACATCCCCAGGTCATGGTCCCAGTAATGGACTAAGAACTCTAATATGTGGACATTGGCCCACATAGGTGATGTGCAAAAGAACTTGAGCAGCCCACTATTCCGCAATGCTTGGATGATAGGCGGGCTTTGGAGAGCCGCTTGGTCCATCATCTCATGTTCCCTCTCCCTCCACTCCAGCACCATGTTTTCCCTGACAAATAAACATAGTTTAATTCAGTATTTCACCATAAAAATTTAAAAATTTTAACCATTTTTAAAGCTTTTATCCTTTGCGCAGCATGCGCGAGTCCATTGGGACAAGTCGCGAGTCATTCGTGACTTTCCTATGCAGCAACTCGCGCATGAAACGCGTATTCGTGGCTTCCGTGCGTAGCAACCCGCGAATACATTTTACCATTTTTTATGTTGATGAAATAAACTGAATTGACCATCAATTTGAAAATTTGTTTGGATGAAAATGAAGAGCTCAGAGTGTAGAGTTACCTGAAGCTGATGGATCTGAATTCTGACGGTCCAACTGTCCACGGCAAGCGATCAAAGATAGAGGGTAAACTTTCCTTTTTGGTTCAAAAAGTGCAAATGGTAAGAAATGATTTGATTTTCAAACTATTAATAGAAAAAATATTTTGTAAAGTGGGTCTTTCCCTATAGTTTGAAATGTCAATTGACTAATATTACCCCTTTTGTGCCTTGGAATAGGTTTACCTACTTTTACAAAGTGTTGATGCTTCTATAGGGTGGTTTTTGCTCTTTCCAACACATGTTGGCATTTTATCACTCCACATTAACCTTAGTACTCAACATTTTTGCCACGGACTATGGTATTTTAAGCCATTAGTCCCTTGTCTCTACCATAGTTCTTCCATGGCTAGGATCTCTTTTCATGAGTATCATTCTTATATGCCATTTCCATCCTTTGATACTCATTTCCGTCACTGTTTCAGGCCCAGGGGTTTCCTCATAGCTATTTTTCACACCAAATAGAGCTTCTTATGAATCTCTCTTTACAAGCTATCCCTTTATAGGACTCCCCACCGTTATGGAGTTTCTTTAGGCTCAGGTCTGACTCCTCCAAAACAGACTTGACTGTCGAGTTATCTTGTCCATTCAAGCTCGTTAAGAATATGTGAACGGGCATCCGCATTGGTGGTAGGTTATCTCTTTCTCGGACCATGCGGAATAATACGAGAAAGGATCACTCTCTTTTCTTTGGAATTGAGAAGAGTATTCTCAGGTATAGGTTTATCACTTTTCCGGACCTGAGGGACTAAACTTACGGAAAAGGAACACCCAGTTTGAGCTTAGTTTTCTCTTTTTCGTGCTCTGGACCCAAACATGAAAAACATTCCGAGTGTACTTTGTGTCTTTGTCATGCTCGTTAAACACTCAAGAACAAAGCAACGAGTTTATTGTCGTAAGCCCCATTTATCATAACCAAATGGATCTTTCCGAGTGATCTTTCTTTCCTTCACACTCGTAAAACTCAAGCTATTTTATGCTGTTATGGAAGGAGCGTTGGGTAGGTGGTAATTTAACCTTTTTTGGACCTTCTCAAGTAAGTACGAAAAAGGTTCACCTTTTCTTCTTCGGAAGTTAAGAGAGTTCTTTTGTGGTTTGTTTCATACTTTTTCAGCCTCAAGAGACTAAATTGGATGAAAAAGGACCCCCCTGGAGTCTTCTTTGGAATTTTCAGACTCTCTAAATGTGAAAATACCACATGAGCATGTACTAGTTCGGGCTCATTAAATCCACGGATCAGTGTATCAAGCATTATTTTCCCATCTCTTCAAGCTTGTTAAAAAATGAAGAGGGAACCGAGTTGGATTTCCTGGACTCGTTAAAACTTAACAGGGAAGGTAAGGAAGAAGTTTTCTCTTATTTTTAGTAATGGTAGCATGTCATCCTTGAACATAGCACTCTTTGCCTTCCGATATCCATGTTTCAGTGTACATCTGTGTTCAACTATCACTTCGATTTTTTGCTCCTCCTCTTGTCCTTTATACCTGGGGAATCTGATCATGTATCCTACATGACAGATAAGTCTAGTTGTCATATCTATCTGTTATACGCTGCCTTGGGTCATCTCTGTGTCGTGCTCAATGTTGAAGGATTCTTCCCAAAATCTGATCTATAGCCTGATTCCATCATTGGTATATCTGTTATCCATTTACTTGTGTTTACCTTTTTACCCAGTTCCTAGTCATTGTTGTGATCCGTTGGAGGATCTATTGCCTTCCCTATCACAGTATGGTTCCATTTCAGTACTTCCTGATGACGAAGACCTAGAGTTTTGATGATGGTACCTTTGGATTCACTTTCATCATTGGTGAACTCCTTTGCTTCAGTTGTCAATTATCATCTATTGGTTGACAAACTATTGAATCCTTTCCATCTTCGACTTCAACTTACCCTTATTCACATGGTTTGGATTGTACTGGTTCTTTGGTATCATTTATGAAGACCTTAGTCCCTCATTTTGGGCTAAGTTGCGCCAGACTATGTTCCATTTCTATATCCAGCTTCCAGATCTTTGAAGACTCATCATTATTGTATTGTGGCTTCGATCCACCTTTGTAAATACGTGGTTTTACCCATATCATATGATGTACTCAAATATTGTAAAGGAGCTAGTGTTCCAGTAAATTGAACATAGCATCCTCAGATGTAACTTTGTATATGACATTGCTATGTATTTGTTTCAGGTACTCCTTCTGCTCCACTGGATTTCTAAGTTTCTCCTGAGTTAAATATTATAATGTATTTCGGCCATCGTTCCCCTCTGACCTCACACATTAGGGGGCATCTGTTATACACCTGAATGGCACCTCTCCATCCGAGTGCTGATATCCCTCATGTCGACACACAAAAGGACACTTATGGATTGAGGTTGCCCATATTCACTATACCTTGGCTTATGATGAAGTACGTTCCCTATATACCCCGCTGGTTACTTTGCCATTTTGCCATGTTGATTTGTATTCGCGACTCTCTATATTGACAACTCGCGCATCATTCGCGAGTCTCCTATATAGCAAGTTGTGAATCCTTGTATTCACGAGTTTCTCTTCTATATAGTCGCGAATCATTCGCGGGTTGCTCTACTACAGACCCACGAATGGTTTCCTCAACATTAAAACATAAAACCACATGCTAATGGAAGATTAGTTTACTCATTTAAATTAATCTTCTTAACTTCCACAACCTCCCTAACCTTTGAGAACTGCCTCATTTCATCCATATAAATAGAGGCCTTGGGGAGGGTGTTGGAGGTTCATACTTGGAGAGAAAAGTTATGCTGGTGGATTGTCTACAGAAATATTTGGAGCAGAGAAACTCAGAGTCCTTTGGTGACAGAGGATTCCTTGTTCAGACATTGGGTTGTAACCTAAACTCTTTCTATTATTGTTAATAAAGATATTACTTCTTCCATATGTGTTTCATATCTTGTAGATTGGTAAATGTTTACATTTCAATATGATATATGATTTGCCTAACCTGCATCTATATATATTAATCATCTTGTATCTGGAAGAGTGTTTATTAACAGGTGAAAGAGGAACTATCCTGGAGACTTTGGAAGTGGATCAGAGAGGGAGAAGATAGCAAGGATCAGCCTTCATTTAATACAAGTAAGTCCTTCTACTTTCCTATTTCCTATTCTGTTCTTTTAGAGTCAAACTGTCTGCAAGTAATGAGTATGTTGGTAACCCCCCAGACCTAGGTTATTAGGTGAATTATCCTGTACAACAGGCGCAGTTTCATCTGAGATATCTCTTCAATGGGTAACTGCCAGAACCATGTTTTTGTGATTTGGTGAGGGGTTATAGTCCCTTGGCACACAAACAAGGTACTTGATGAAGGCAACAGGATGGATGGATGGTGGATTCAGTCTTGCATGACTGAGCACAACTATATGTCAGTTCGCACAACCTAAAATTTTTCTCAACCTCACAACTAGCGCAACTTGTGTGACGCAGCTGACTCATACTAACAGACCATCTACGACTTAAGTTGTGACTTAAGGCAGTATGCACAGGTCGATATATGCATATATTTCAATGACACTTTCTCAAACATTCATCTATTGATTACAATATAACATCAGCCATTAAATCAATATTTCATCATCATACAGTAAGAAAATAACAACCATTCACATAAAAATTCACAGCATCAATCACCCATTCAAACACAAGGGATGACGTGGAAACCCATCTGGGAAAAACCACCAAGGTGCTCTTCATCTGGCATGAGAAAATAATATAGCACCTTTCAGTCTATAAGATGCAGACTGATCTTATGATATGTCTTTATGACTCAGACTTCTGGTTCTCATGCTCTCTTGTTTATTTCCTACCCTACTTCTACTCCTAGCGGTCTGCGCACATAGCAACCAGATCCACAGATCAATAGCCTCCTATCGCTATGAGACTCTTCCTGAGTCTTCTCTTCCTCTAATCTCTACAGAATTACATCAAAATGTTTTCCTTCGCTATGGATCACCCATGAATAGCCAAAACAATAACTATTAATCACCAACCAGCGATAAACCATTGATTAACCCTCTAACTATTGAATCCCTCCTATTTATACTATTTTACATGACCACGCAGGGTCGACTACACACTGCTTAAAAGTTACATGTTGTGATCAGCCATAAAAAATGGTTATAGGTTGTCAAGTTCTGACACAAGGCACTATCGACCTGTCTTACAAATATTCCCTCATACATGCATTGCCACCATCTTACACAACCTTAAATGGCCATGATCTACACCTATCATTTTTCGTTCGTTATCATCTGCACGCCCATGCGATCTCCCTTCCTTCATCACATGCATCTCCATTATGCTTGCGCTGGTTCTTTGCTTCCTTCATGACCTTCCTTTCTTTCCATCGTGCATGTGGTGCACCTTCTTTTTCTTGTGCACAACTTCTTCCTTGTGCTCCTTTCCTAGGCCAACAGACCCCCAACACTCACATGTGGCTCGTCTCAAGCCACAAAGCAATGGGAATAGGAGGCGACGCAACCTGCAGGACCGTCTCTTTGCTGAAATATTTTTTTCTTTTTTTTTTGGTGGTGTTTCCTACACCGTGGCCTCATCCCATACTTAGAAAAAAAATTATATTACAAACTTTAGTCATACAATTTCTTCCTCGGCATCATTTGAAGAGTCTATTTCCATGGCTTTTTCTTTTGTTTGCTCCAACTCTTCTTTCTATTGTTCTTCTCAGTCCTCTTTATCCTCCTTTTCCTCTTCATCTTGTTTTCACTTCTTGTCACAATCTTCTGGCTCGTTCTTGAGCCACGTCAGGTAGACAGGGAGTCTATAGCATGGAATTTACACTACCATCTTTCTCCATTTTTTCTAGAAGTGCCCAACTAGTGATCGCATGTGCTATAGATATGAACTTTGAAGAATAAATAATTGTCCATATTGGAAACAGGAAAAATCCTCGAATTCAATAGGGTGATTAGAGAGAAATGATTCCCAAACTTTGATCAAATTCATCTCAGCATCACGATCTACAAGCCATATCTAGCCACGTGGCCCTTCGTGGAAGTTGGCATCTTCCCACTTGGTCCTTCCTGGAAGTAGGCATCTACCCACTTGGTCCTTGCACACATTCAGGCCTCACCTGGACTGTCGGAAGTTGGGCCTGCTCACCAGCCCTATAGAATTAGTGAAGTGGGGTAAGAACTTGGATACCCACCGAGTTCCTTCTCGGTGTCGTAGTCAAGGCTGCTAAACAACTAAAAAATAAATAGCCAAGTATGAATTCACCAGAGACTTCTAGCTTGGTCAAAATAACTTACAGACTAATAACGTCCTCATTATCCCCATCTTTGAAGATAACCCACAAACTAAATGTTGTAGCAACTGCTTTATCTGACAGGGCTGCTCGCCATGGCGCATCCCAACCCATCTGTAACTAGTGCTCAAGCAGCATGACCAAGTGATGTTGGCTCTAGGCATGCCCTTATTTTATAAGAGGGGCATTGGTTCGCATGCCATCTTGACTTATCCAGGTGCATCATTAGGAAAATACCCTCCTCTAACGCACCAAATCTGTCTCTCATATTTTCTATGATTAACCCTATCGTCATTCTCTCGTACCGACAGCAGTGATCAAGTATTGATGTGAGGGCAATGTCCTATTGCAAGCACCAAATCTTTGTTGACTCCGCGTGCATTTAACGGTCCGTCGATGTCAAGCTAGCTATCTGCCACCTCGCACCAATTGTCTCTTAGGTGGTTTGTTGGCGGGTTTACAGTGCACCATTTTTTAGTGCAACTTCATTTTCCTGTGCCAAGTTGCGTTTGAGATGCTTCTCTCGTTTCTTTCCTTCCTTTAGATTTTTTTTCACTTGCGCACCTTCTCCTACTTCATTCCTTGTGTGCTTTGTTCCTTATGTTTTTTTTTCAAACATTCTGACCTAGGATGTTATGCATGTTGTAGTATTGCTTCAGGTGACTGTTGTTCACCATACCTACGACATAGGTATCATCTAACTTCTGGATTTTTATTGCGCCCACATTAGTGATGTGCGTGATCCTATATGACCCTAGCCACTGTGTCTGTAACTTGCCTGGGTGCTTGAAATATTTGTTGTCATACACTAAGACAAGTCCTCCTTCTTCGAATGGCTTAACCCTGATATCATGCCATGCCTTTTGTCACTGCTTACTTGGTTTAGAATCTAGTTGCAGGGGTATTTTCATCTCCCCTAAGTCTCCCCCTATTCCCCTCATTTATGAGAAATTGGTAGGGAATAGGTCCTGATACTCATGCAGTAGATCCGTGATATTTGTAATTTCTTCGTCATCCCAATAATGTCCAATATTGGTGAAATTCAGGTTCTTTGGCGATCCGCTATGTACTTTCTTGATTTTCAAGGGCTGGAGGAACTGGTCACTTGAAATGCTACTTCCTTCTACTTCTCGTGTGCCCTCTGATTTGGGTATGTTGATGTTAGCCGAATCATCATTTGGGTCACTGGTTAGACTCTACTTCTTAATGGTTGCACTGCATTGGTGAGAATTAGCCTCTTTGATAGGGATCTCAACAACTATATTCTCCTTTACCGTCTAAAGCGTAGTATCAATTGTAGGGTGTTCATCAGCAAATTCAAATGTATGCACAAACTACATAGTGATTCTTTCCCAATCTTGGGTTCCTTGTCGCAGCTCCATAGAGGTATACCAGGTTCTAGGTGTCATTTCCAATGTGTATATGAAACCCTAAAAGGTGGGTAGCTCACTTGACTCATTCTCCACCCGTCGCATAGACCTTGTAACTCTTTCACACCTTCTCATAGAGAGTTTGTTTAATCTATTTTTCCAACCCTCTAAAGCCTCTCCTGAGTCAGATGTACATGAACTTGTGCATCTCCAGCTCAGGTTACCATCCGTAGTAGGATTAATGTAATCCTCTTGCATAGCTATGACATTGTATATCTGGTCAAGATAGTCACCCTGTCCCTCATTATAGAGAGGCTCAACATGTCTCCATCCCTCTAATGGATCGTTGCACTAAAACAAAAACTAGATTTAGCATCTCTTTTTGCATCCTTTTTTGTGTCTAGACCATCTTTCAGTGTATTTTTATTCATTTTTTGGACAAAATGGCATAATTTCATGGGTTGGTGCTATTTTAGGCATTTTTTGTGTCCTTTTCCTAAATTTGGCGGAAATTGTGGCGTAATTTGCATCGGTTTTTACACCTGGTTATGCGCGAGGTTTTGCATCAGGTTTTACGACGGGTTTTTAGCCTAGTTTTGCACCTAATTTTGCACCTAGTTTGTACATCTACTCTTGTTGCACCCCCTTTTATTCCCATGTTTGCCTCAACTTTTATGCCCTTGTTTTCATCCACTTTTGCATCCTTTTTTACATCCACTTTTACATCCACTTCTGCTTCTTTTTTTGCATCCCTTCATGCGTCAAGTTTTGCATCAAAGTTTACATCCTGTTTTGAGTCTAGTTTTGCATCTCGTTTTGTTTCAACCATTTTTGCATCCACTTTTGCATCCATTTTTTCATCCACTTTTGCACCCATGTTTTCATCCCATTTTGCATCCATGTTTACGTCTTTTTTTGCATCTACTATTGCATCCACTTTTATCGCATCCCAATTCACACCCATTTTTGTGCTTACTTTTACACCCACTTTTGCTTCGATTTTTGCATCCACGTTTGCATTTTTTTTTGCATCCAATTTTACATCCGTTATTGCATCCCTTTATGCATCCATTTTTTCATCCACTTTTGCATCGAGTTTTGCGTTGGGTGTTACGACTACTTTTGCATCCACTTTCACATCCAATTTTGTATCCAATTTTACATCCATGGTTGTATCCACTTTTGCGCCAATTTTTTCATCATGTTTTGCTTCCATGATTGCATCATTTTTTGCATCCACTTTTGCATCACCTTTTGCATCCATTTTTGGTGCACCCCATTATGTGCCCACTTTTTAGCCTACTTTTGTTGCATCCATGTTTTTATCCACTTTTGCATCCAGTTTTACACCCAAATGTTGAACATGAAAATGAGGATAATGATTATGATATTGAGGATGGCTATGATGATGATGATAATATTGTTTATAATGAGGATAATGATGACAATGATGATGATGATGATGATTATGATGAGGAGGAGGAGGATAATGGCAATGACGACATTGCCAATGATTATGATGGAAATGAAATGAATGCTGATTATGTTGATGATGACAATGACAATGATGATGAATACAATGAGAATTATGATGTTGATCATCTTAAAAAATAAGTTTTTATTTGTCATGCATAAATTGTGTGTCCTCCATGACCCTTTTCCACTAATCACAAAATTTGGGTAGATGCTATTTCTTATGCCAAAGGTAATGATGAATAACTGATGAAAATGTCAATAATCATGATGATGATGATGTCAAGGATAATGGCGATGATGATGACATGGGTGATGATGACTAGTGTGATAATCATGATGACAATGAAAAACATGACGATGATAATCATGATCATCATCATTTCCATCATCATTTCCATCATCATCATCATCAAAAACATCATCACTATCATTGTCATCTAGTTCATCATCGTCATCATTTAAAGCATATGGGATATGTTTACCATTTAAAGCATGCATAACAAGTGGGATTATTCTAAAACACCCCACCAAAGTACAAAATTCAAACCATAAGGGAAACATAATATTGAAATTGTTCCAATTTTCTTTCTCCCAACAAAACATGCTTCATTTTAGGGAATTATGTTAAAATCCATACATTCATAGTCCATCCATACTATACTTGTAATAAATGTAAATATAATACTTAACCAAATTTATAAAATAGGTAAATATTTTATAAACACCCTTATGATATATAAACTTCTTTCACCTTAATAATGGTAAAATATGTAAATATAATAATAATATATAATTAATATAAATATGTTACTATACTTCATATGTTAAAAGATTTAATATAAATAAATATATATAGTTCATATGTTATGTGATTTAATATAATTAAATATATACACATATTATTTACTTATACATTATACAAATTAAAATATAGATTAAAACCTTTGAAGTTTCATAGGGAGGTGAAGCAAAACATGAAGGATTTTTCAAATATAGATCTATGTACAACTACCCATTTCCCAAAGGGGCTTCTGATAAATCAATCTATGGATTCGAGGTTATGAGTATCAATTTGGTCCATCTGGTCTATCCCCAATTTGGCCATGAGAGGATTTAATTCGGTCATGAGAGAATTTAATATAATTCTCCCCATGAGGACTTCTTAGGGTGCCCAGTTGGAAACGTGGGTGCCTTGATTCTCGGGCCAGGCCGTTCAAAGCTTGGCATTTCAGGATGGATCAAAGTAAACTAGGAGCTCTACCACTGTTGATGCCTCTATTCTCTCTATCTTAGATGTTGCTCTCTTAGATACTATATAATATATACCTATGTTGGTGGTGCTATTGATTCTAAGTCACCAAAATTTAGATCGCTATCTCACGATTGGATTTTGTATTACTACATATTGGCATTCGCAACTATGTTTTATGAGAGGGATTCACACAGATGGACTAATTAGGAATAGCTAGGATAAGACCCAGCCAGGAGACCTAATATGTGTAGCCATACCTCAAAATTTACAAGGGTACATAAATTACGGGGAAAAGGGGCCAAATCCATATGATCGTTAGATATTGAGAACGAACCGGGTGAGCCTGCTCTGTTATACGGACTAACGGATTGGCCATGCAACATTGCGAAGATTTGGATTTATAACAAGCAGCTCTTTAACCACCTATTACTCAAGTACCAGTCATGATAATGCTTTCTGATGGAGCCTCTGGATGACCTCCCAGCTTCTAGTTTCCACATTCCATTAAAGAAATCAGTGCATTTTCCTTCAATAGGACCATTGAAGATGGAGAGAATTTGGAATTGAACCAAAATAATGAAGATGGAAATAATTGGGTATTGAATCAACTCATGTGGCTTCTTTATAATTTTATGTCAGGTATCATGATTTCTAAGAACAAATGCAAAGGATTCTCCATCGTTGTTGTATTTTCCTATTTTTCTGTTATGCCCTGGGTAGAATCTTCTACGACCATATTTTTCTTATAGGCCAAATGCAAATGTTATGGCCTAAGGCTATGTTTTTTGACCTCTCCATTGCTTAAGTTACAAAAAATATCCATGGTTAACCAAAATTCATAAAAGAGGCACTATATCTTTCTCACGTGCCAATATTACCTTTATAGGGCTTTGCGGTGGCCTAAGGCCCCACACATAGTTCATGAGCCCTAAGGAAAAATGTTTTGGCCCAATAAATCTTTTCACATCAAATCATGGCCAAGGGATTGAAAGCCATACTTGGTGTGTCAAACCTAAAAATGACCGACATATATTAATCATTGGATAAATATTATCTATGTAGTATATAGGACCTTTGAGGTCGTCTAGGTAATCACACATGACCCATGAGCCCCTTGTTAACACCCAAAAAGGGTTCACTACCTCATCTACCCCACTGCATGGCTCATTTGTCCATTTTCCTACCATATTTCCATCAAAAACCCATAAAACCATCTAAAAAGCCTCCAAAAGGCTTAAAATGCCTCCAAAAGGCCATAAAACCCTCTTTTTCTCCAAAAATATCCAAAATTCCTCCAAAAAAGCAAAAATATCCAAAAAGGAAGAAAAAATATAAAATAATGAGGAAAATGAGGAAAAAACCCTAAACCAGCACTCCACCACTATAAATAAGTGATGGAGACCCCTTATTCAACATCCACAATCACAAGTATCCTGCCTCTGCCAAAATTGCTCATGAAACCCTAGCTCACCATTGAGCTACTTTCACCATTGAGAGCCCCTTTTGGCCCATTTCCACCATTGGAGAAAGAGAAGAAGCAGCTTGAAGCTCGGAGCCACCGATTCGGATCACCGCAAAGGGCTTCACCAACCTTCGCATTGGAGGTCAGATCAATACAAAATCATTATTTACTTTTTATTGTTTTGCTTCATGAACATGTTTAGATTTAGTTTTTTATTTCACTCATAGCTTTTAATTCACATATCATTGAACTGCTACTAAGGAATCCATTGTCCTTAGTAGGTGCTCATTCGCACAAGCTAGGGGTAAAACCCTAGCAACAGTTTTGGTGACTCTGTTGGTTTTTTAATTTATTTTATTTCTCGTTTTGTCCTTTCAGATGTCATTTTCGACCGCCATAAATCGTTGTTTTTTGTTTCACAGTCGCATTCCGACCGCGTCTTTCCAGCTTTAACCCGCGACCTGAGCGCGCCTGTTTTTTCCAAACTCACGGTCCGCCCGCGTCTGTTCTCCAGAAACCTGTGACCTGACTGCGCCTGTTTTTTCCAAACCCGCGGTCTGCCCACATCTGTTCTCTAGAAACCCGTGACCTAAGCGTGCCTGTTTCCTCTAAACCCGCGGTCCACCCGCGTCTATTCTCCAGAAACCCGCGATCTGTTCGTGCCTGTTTCCTTCAAACCCGCGGTCTGATCGCCGAACCGATCTGACTTTTGCACTTGTTCCTGCTTTTGTACCCAGCCCCTTTGATGCCATATCTTCTGCACCTACACAGCCATCTGTTCTACCTGCACTTTCGTCCCCCTTTACAAATTTTTTACAAATTTCAGCATTGTTTATTCAGATAATTTTGCATGATAAAATTTTTCTTTCAGTATTATTGATATTTAGGAAGTTGTCCTGGCACTTCTCTTCTGGGTTCATAACCTCACAAGTACACAATCTGTCACCTAATTCAAGTGAGACTTAAAAACTACTTAATTCAACGAACATTCTAACCCCACTTGGGGAACACAAAAGAATTTTTGTAGTTAGGTAGGATCGGGGGGATAGGCTTCCAAAAACACCCCTCAATTACTTACACTTGAGACATAGTTGTTGTCCATTAGGGAACCAAAATCCCCTAGTATTTTTTGACACGGTCACAACCGGTTTATCAGAGGGCCTCTTCCTTAGGAGGGTTGAAGTCGTGAGATTGGTTTCGGAGGTCTGAGTGGAATACCGAACTCCATTCAGTAACTGAAGGGCTACCTTTCGCAGTTCTTGGGATATCCCTGTATAGGGGTATTGCAGTTAAAGGACCAAGCAGCAGATTTACCTTTCTGGACGTGTCATGAACGGGGTATCTTAGTTGCCATTCTTCTAGGATTTGACTACCCCGTGTCCCTCCCAGTAGGGGGATACCTTAGCCACTTGGCTTCCCTATTCATCTTGTCTGACTTGGATTTCATCACCTTGCAGAGGATATGTCTAGTTAAGTCATAATACTTTTAGTTAGGTGTTTGCATGCTCCCTTACCTCCTTTTGGTCTAGTGAGTCCACCGGTTTTTATTTTTGTAGGCAACCTACTGTTTTTTGGTATTTTGACCATTTCTATTGACACTCCGCCTATTGTAGCACGCAGTTACAGTGGGTGTTTTGAGTTGGTTGTTGGCCTGAGTGCCCTATTTTTTGAGCTCTCCTTCTGCACACTCAGTTGCATTAGATTTTTTGAGCTGATTTGTAGTTACCTCAACCCGCGGATATTTGACTCCATTTGTCACCAGTGAGTCTCCGAGACATTCTCAATGCCTCAGAGGCGAGCCTCCACAGCACGGTTCACTTGACACCACCCGTCATCGACACAGGTCATCATCACTTGATACCACTCATCATAGATCTCGAGCCTTGTCACTTGACTCCACTCTTCAGCGGCATAGAGCTCTGTCACCAGATACTGACGCCCCTTATTTTACCTCCGATTCTAAGCCAGAATCCAAGAACCCCCTTTACACTACTCCTACTAGCCCCATGGCTAGCGTGAATCCCATCTTGGTAGGGACCGTTGGTGGCACATCCACCACGACACCCGTTACCACACCTACTTTGGGTATGCCCTCCACGGGGGCCCCCTCTACTGTTCCCCTCACGGTACCGATTCCCACAGCGGGAATACCTATCCCCACTCCTTTAGTGACCCATACTACCCATGGTGGTGCAGGACCGTCCTATACCACCTTAGTTCCCCCACTTGGGGGAAACCTCCCTCACATGACCCCTCCACTTGGGGGCATCAGCCCCAACTTGGTTCAACCCACTACCGTGTCACATCCTTCGTCCAGTTTGCCATTCATGGCTAGCCTCAACCTGCCTGACCTAGCCAGATTAACCAATGACCCCATCCGGCACGACCCTGCGTGGCCTCACATGCCCACCAAGCTCCCCTCTGACATCCCTAAGTTCAAGGGAAAGGCAGGTGAGGACCCACAGAACCATATCATGTCCTTCCATCTATGGTGTTCCTCCAACTCCATAGTAGACGACTCTATTCACCTCCGGTTATTACAGTGCACTTTCACTGGCTCTGCTGCCAAGTGGTATATCGAACAACCCCATGGAACCCATGCCACCTTTACTTCCCTTGCCTCGACCTTCCTGCAGTTCTTCCAGTTACCTATCCGCTATGACGCAGGCATTGAGATCCTACTATCATGCAAACAAAACACGGCTACCCACATCACAGACCACATTCATGAATGGCGTCGACGCCGTAGCCTATGCAAAATCAAGTTAGATGACCGGATCTTCCTAGATTGGTTCCTCAAATCCCTCCTTCCTATCATTGCTAAGGATGTGGCATCCAAAAGACCCCAGTCTGAAGAAGAGGCTATCCTTAAAGCCCAACAATTCGATCTCATTTACGCCCAGTCGGGTTATCTTTATACCATAATACCTAACGCCCCTCGCGACGATTCCTCCCAGCACGATGCACCGGGGGAATCCCACGCTGCCGATGGCATCATTGGCCATGTCTCTTCGCAGCCTCAAGCATTTTCCATAGCCCATCCTACCCCTGGCCCTGACCCTTCGCGGGTTACCTCACAGTCTGGAGCAATAAACTCGTATGCTCCCATGACACATCACCACCATACCCATGGACCTTCATGTCCACCACAGTGTTTCAGTCATGCGACTCCTGCTCACGCCCCCCCTGTCGCACCTCAGTCCTACTATCACCAACAGGCTGCACCAACCCCTGCGGCACACCCACAACCCGCTCCACAGCACTATCAGCAACCCACTCAGGGTGCTGCACCTGCACAGCCTCCACCTACATATCATCCACTGCAACCTGCTCCTACCCACATGCAACCTCAGAATCCACCTACTGTCCAAGGGAAAGTTTACGCTCAACAAAACCCGCAGCAAAACCAGAACAACCAACGCAACCAGGGCCAACAAAACCGCTGCAGAGGCCGAAATCGGGGGAACAACCAACCGACCGAGCAAGCTGGTCAACACCCTAATCCCCCCGCTAGTAATAATGCGGCCCCTGATAACCAAAACCCTGATCGTCCACCCAAGCAGGCTAAAAACCCCAATTTGCGCACAAACTATCCTTGTTCTGTTTGCGGGGTCTATGGCCACTACACACATTTTTGTCCACATATGGAGCGAGTTCGATAACTTTTGGCTGCTGATGTACACCGCCAAGGGCAGGCAGTTCCTCAAGCACCACCCAACCCCCCACAACCTCAGCAGCCACCTTTGGTGCTGCAAAACCCCTTACCAACCCAAGGCGTAGTGAACACTAAACCGTTGGATTCCCCTCAAACTAATGCACCAACCTAACCAATCACTTACGCTGCCCCTGATCAACCCATGTTTGATTCAGCGACCCACCACTTGTTGATGATGTCCTCCGATGAGGTCAACCTCCAGACCCAGCGAAACCAATATGGCTCCACCCCTGAAGCCCCTCCCGCCGATACATCTACTAACGCTCATCCCACTAATCAGGCATTATGTATACCTCCACCTCCACTAGATGGCGCTCCCAGAGCTCCCCGTTTCCCACTTCGTCGTATCAACAATAACCCCAATGCGCGGGCTGCGTCAAACTACAACATTGTCGATGACTTAGCCCAATCCCCCGCAGCCATGTCTGCGTTAGAAGTCTTAAAAAACTTCCCTTCGCAGCGCAAGAATTTACTCTCAGCCATTGGGGCTATTGATCCAAATGATTCGCAGTTAATGGCATTTGATTTGGACCAATCCGAACCCCGCCTGCCTTCCACTTTGGCATTCCAAGTTTCTATTTCCATTTGGAATTTTGTCATCCATCGATGCATTATCGATGAAGGTGCCTCTACATGTGTCATGCCCACCTCCATCTGGCATAAAATGGGATCCCCCCCTCTACAACAGTCCTCTACTGCGTTGCGAGCCTACGACGACCATTCAGCTCAACCCCAAGGCCTATTAACTAATGTCCCCATCTCACTGGCTGGCAAAATTGTCCTCATAAACATCGAGGTTATCAATGCACAGCTTGATTACAACCTTTTACTTGGCTGCAGCTACATGTATTCCATGCGGGCAGTTGTGTCTACCGTTTTTCATACCATGATGTTCCCCCATGAGGGACGTGTGGTCAAGGTTGACCAACTCACTTACCATGATCCCAATGCCCCCGCGGCACCCGAAAATGTTCTCCCCATGGTTGTGTTGCTGCCGCAACCTTTTCCCCGATTTTAGTTTTTCATTTAAAATCTGGGACCCCTCCTTATCTTTATTTTCCTGAATCGACTGTTGAAAGCTTGACGTCTCTGAGATTATCTTTGCGTTTGAAGTTGAACGTCCTTTTGATTGCTTGCTTCGTTCAGTTCAATATGAGTCATGTGGTCTAGTTATTTTTAATGCCCATACAGTGTAGAAGTTTGCCTTAGCAAGATTTTGCTTTTTCGGCCGCAATCGGGCCTTAGCGCTGTTAGTTTTCCCTTTGGATCGGGCCTCTTTTGGAAGAAGTGGAGTCCTATCTCACCCGCCGTTGCGGCTCCTAGACCAAATTCTCCGCCCGATTGAAGTGTCACCCGACGCCCGATTCGTGGGTGTGAATCGCTTGCTCCAGAGTTCTATCTCACCCGCCGTTGCGGCCGGAAGGGGGAAGTTGGCCTCCGATTCGTTTGTCGTCTGACGTCCGACCTATCGCTCCCGTCGTCTGCCTCTAACCTGCATTCCGTCCGCTATTGCGGGTGGCAGATTTGTTCAGCTTCCGACCCACTTCCCTTTGCCGCCCGATTTCCTATGGCGCCTACGTTCTCACTCCCCCTCTTCTGGTGATCCTCCGCCGTTGCGGCTCCTGGAGCCTTCTCCCATCCAGTGCAGAAACTTTGTCTCATCCGATCCAAGTACTACCCGACCGCCGATTCTTTTCGTGAGTTTTCACCCGGAGAGCCAGGCCAGTTTCTTTGTGGATCTTTCATCACAGTTACAAGGTCTTTTCGATGCCCAATGTCTCGTATGAATGGATAATGCACTTAAATTGTATGCAGGGAGAATCACATGGATCGCGAGAGAGGCCTACGGTGAGGGAAAGGACAAGCCAAGCGGATGACAGAGGCGCCGATGAGGCGTTTTCAGTAGTTACTGTCAGAGGGTAAAACGTCTATTGAAATGATTGAAGAAAACGCAGCAACCAAAAGGGAAACTGAATCGTCAAGGGCGCTGAAAGGTCACGCGTGGAGGGAACCTAGAGGACATCAGTTGTAGTTTAAATAAGGGGAATGAAGACTAGAAAAGGGGCTTTTTCCCTTAGAAAATTTTGTAATGGTTGACTTGTAAGAGGAATTACTTCGTTTTGCAAAGTGAACTGCAATTTGGCCTGTTGGAAAGAGTAAAGAAGTGAAATGTACCAATGCAATTCAATGAATAATGTTGAAGAGGAACTATTTCGTTTTCAGCTGTATTTCATTTGCTATAAGGATATTTGACGTTTTGAGCCTAAGTTCTTGTTAACTATTCTTCAGTATTTTTTTGGGATGCATTGTCACTAAGAGCAATAACTGTTGTTATAGAATGATCGGCTATCTGGTTATTTGAATATTTGCAAGTTTTTTTTGTTATGTACCGTGAGAAGAGTATCAGCTATCTGTGATTTTTCTCACCGTATGTGATATTGTATTGCTCAGTTAAGATGATAACCTCGCTCCCTAGGGATAGTTTAGGTAGTTAGTTTATTTCTGTTTGTATCTGGTTTAGTTGGTTGTGAGCTTAAGATGAGAGGTAAGAACCTGTGCATCACTTTGTGACCGCTCCTTGCATCTGGATCACCCTGCATTTATTTAGGCACGTGCATATCATTTATTTAAGTCAAAATACAAAAACTCGGTGGGCCGGGCCGCAACCGGTAAAGCCTGTGTTTGTTACTTTGACCTACGGTAGCCGGACCGCAAACCGGACGGATTCCCTATCCCAAACAGTCAGCGGGCTAGTTGGGAACGCTGATTGGGGAGAATCCCTTACTGTTGCCGCCTACGAATTCACAGGCCTCAACAGTTTTGGCGCTAGAAGGAGGGCCGCCAGTGCATGGCCGGCCGAGGAAACCTGTTTTACAAAGATTATTCCGCTGGTTACAATTCTGAAAGTAGTGGACCACGAAATCCAATCCCAAAGGAAGAAAATAAAGAACATCTGTATCATGTTCACAACGAAATTGTAAATGATCTAAGAAGACATACTCGTGCGTATGTAAAGAAGATCAGAGGATTGCCAATTATTCCCGAGTTGCCTAGAAGAGAATACAAGAAGAAAGACCGCCCTGTAATAGAAGATTCGGTGTTGGTTGGAGACTGGCAAGAACTTGTAGAGACTGCCTTACAAGAAGTAGAGCTACCTTTGAATCAAGAAGGCCCTGAGACCCCTTATATTTCTCCTATTCATACCCCGGTTGGTTCACCTCCGCACTCTCCACCTCGATTAATGGCAGCAGCTAACGCAAACCAGCCACCTAATCCTCCAAACCCACCACCTGCATGGAAAGCCAGATCACCTCTGAATCTGACCCCACCTTTGCACGACCTACCTCAAGCCTTTGAAAAGTTATTGCCTAAGTTTGATCCCAATGAGAAGATATTGGTAGACGACCACTTGCAGAGTTTTTATTTAGCTATAGAAGGATTAAGGGAAGGGGACCATGAAGATGTAGTTTGTAGACTTTTCCCACATACCCTTAAAGGAGCCGCAGCCTCTTGGTATTTTGGTTTGCCTTCCAATTATATTCCATATTGGAACACCTTCGAAAGAATGTTTAGAAGTAAGTATGCGGTCCAAAAGACTCATGCTGCCCTTATGAAAGGACTTTGTGCTTTGAAAAAAGAAAAGAAGGAAAAAGTGCACAGTTTTACACAAAGGTTTACAGCATACCTTAAAAACTTCTCTGATGCGGATAAACCTTTAGAAAAGGTCCTAATCAAGTATTATACTTCAGCTTTGGGTCCTGACCTGGCCATGTTCGCAAAAGGTAGGACCAAGCCCACTTTGACGAAGACTTATGAAGAGGCAGAAGTAGTGGAAGCAGAAAGGGAGAGCATTGAAGACTATCCCGAACAGTCGGGGGAGAAAAGGAGAATGCTGCTGTTTACTAA
>LPNX010639682.1:13149-24041 GCA_001517045.1 Pseudotsuga menziesii
GAGTCGCATTACAACGATAGTATTAGCACAGTTTGTTGTATTGCAAAGTGGCGTACGGAGAGCCCTGGATCGTGGGCAACTGGCGTACGGAGAGATGCCAAGTGGTGTACGGAAAGACGCGATCTGATGAATCTGGGCGTACGGAAAGTATTGGAGAGCCGTTGGATGGCTGCCAAGTGGTGTAGCCAGGCCCCTTGGATCTGGCCATCCGGTGCGTTCCAAGTGGTGTAACCAGGGCCCTCGGATCTGGTACTTCTTCAACGTTTAGATTCGGCCGTCAGATCGCCGCCAAGTGTCAACTCCTCACTCCTGAGATTTGGCAGTTGGATGTCCGAATGAATATGGGCGTACGAAAAGCCTTGGAGAGCCGTTGGATGGCTGCCAAGTGGTGTAGCCAGGCCCCTTGGATCTGGCCATCCGGTGCGTTCCAAGTGGTGTAACCAGGGCCCTCGGATCTGGTACTTCTTCAACGTTTAGATTCGGCCGTCAGATCGCCGCCAAGTGTCAACTCCTCACTCCTGAGATTTGGCAGTTGGATGTCCGAATGAATATGGGCGTACGAAAAGCCTTGGAGAGCCGTTGGATGGCTGCCAAGTGGTGTAGCCAGGCCCCTTGGATCTGGCCATCCGGTGCGTTCCAAGTGGTGTAACCAGGGCCCTCGGATCTGGTACTTCTTCAACGTTTAGATTCGGCCGTCAGATCGCCGCCAAGTGTCAACTCCTCACTCCTGAGATTTGGCAGTTGGATGTCCGAATGAATATGGGCGTACGAAAAGCCTTGGAGAGCCGTTGGATGGCTGCCAAGTGGTGTAGCCAGGCCCCTTGGATCTGGCCATCCGGTGCGTTCCAAGTGGTGTAACCAGGGCCCTCGGATCTGGTACTTCTTCAACGTTTAGATTCGGCCGTCAGATCGCCGCCAAGTGTCATCTCTTGAGATTTGGCAGTTGGATGTGCGCCAAGTGTTACCTGCTCAACCCTCCGATGAGGCTGTCAGATGGCCTCCAAGTGTCAGCTGTGCAGCCCTCTGATGCGGCCGCCGGATTTCCGCCAAGTGGCATCTTCTCACTCGTCCAATACCGTTGTTGGATGGCCGCCAAGTGTCATCTCCTCACTCCTCCGATGCTGTCGTCGGATGGCGGCCAAGTGTCACCTCCTCACCCCTTCGATGAGGCCGTCGGATGGCGCCAAGTGTCTCCTCCTCAACCCTTCGATGCCTCTGTCGGATGGCCTACAAGTGGCGCCATCTGGCGGCCAAGTGTCACCTCCTCACCCCTCCGATGAAGCCGTCGGATGGCCACCAAGTGGCACCTTCTCACTCCTCCGATGAGGGCCGCAGATGTCCTCCAAGTGGTAGCTCCTCACTCGTCGGACACAGTCGTCGGATGACATCCAAGTGTCACTTCCTCAGTGCTTCGATGTGGCCATCGGATGACCGCAAAGTGGCACCTCCTCAGCCCTCCGATGCGGCCGTCATATGGGCGCCAAGTGGCATCCTCTCACTCCTGCGATTCGCCCGTTGGATGGCGTCCAAGTGTTTCCTCCTCTTCCCTCCGATGCGACCGTCAGATGGCCGCCAAGTGGAACCTCCTCACTCCTCCGATGCGGCCGTTGGATGGCCGTCAAGTGTCTCCTCCTCAGCCGACATTGAACAGGAGAACTTCAAGAATTATTTTATTTGTTGTTTAATTGGACAACCACGATCTCTATGATCTGAGTATAAGCCTCTCACAGCATGGATAAAGCAGGCAATGGCAAGCAGGCAGATGGTTCTTTGTTTTGAAATCTCTTCCAGAGTGAGAAGCTTCGAAAACAAACTTGCAAGCTTTCATGTGTGAGATGCAGAAACTGGCGATACTAAGATCCTAGAATGGGAAAAAAACAAATTGGGGATACAGAATCGGTGCCAACTTTTCCATTGACTGTTTGCAAAATTAGACATAGATTAGACATAGTATTGAAAATGCGTGAGGGCGGATAACAACAATCGCATAGCAGCTAATTACAACTACATACAACGTATGAGATCTTTAGTCTTTCAGCTTTCAATAACAGTGTATCGTCGATTGTGAAAATGAAAAGTTAGCTTTATTTTTTATTTTTGTATTATTAAGAAATTTGTTATTATGTTGAAATATCTAGAATTGTAACATCATGAAGCTGATGAGACACTTTAGAATATTGACAAGTTAGCCACGATTACTATAATGATTTCATGGATAGAAACATATGTCAATCTGGAGTTATTAGTGTTCTCAAAGGATTTCAACGAATTGAAGTGATCGATAAGCCACCATGAACATGAAAACAAAAGATTTAGATATGCAAATTGCAAAGTTGCACTTTTATTTTATGCTCTTCCAGAAGAGTTGAAAACATAGGGAAGAAGATTTCTTTTACGAAAGATTTAGGCAAACATCTTCATGGCACTGATTTATTTTATATTTACAATTAAAAAAAAAGCAAAATGGACATTTGAGATTTTTAAATCAAGATGAGAAGGCACTCATCGAACAAAATTATTTGGATTTAGTGATACATTGCATTTTTTTATTGCATTCCTATGTAATGGCCAACTTTAATTTTAATTTCATTAGTGAATGTTATTAACAAATCTGTAATAAAACTTTCACCAAATACAAATATTAAATAAAAGAAGAATCACAAGAATGCTAAGTAACATGACACTTCCAAATAGTGCTCGTGTTTTGTATTCCACGTGTTAGACACGACACTTGTTCATAGCACGTGTCCGACACTAAAATTTTTGTGTCCTGAAATCTGGACACTTTCCAACACGTGTCAGACAAGTGGCAATAACTTGTCTTGATTTCTAGACATGTGTTATGTCAAAAAGGGTATAGAGGAGGAAGAGGATAAATGAAAGAGCTATGGCAATAATGCTAATTTTGACATGGAGGAGCAGGAGGATGATAGACAGTGGCTAGCACCATTGATGAGCTATGATATTCTTCCCTGTGGGTATTTAGTATTTTCATTTTGTATCTAATAAAATTGTAGATACTAGACTTCTAGTACTAAGTAGTATCTACTCTATTTTGTATTTGTCGATGGCATTCTCTTGATATCTATATAATACATTTTGATTTTTGTGGTTTAATTAGAAATATCAAATATGCAGTTTATGGTTCAAAGTTCATAATTCATTGATAATTTCATTATTTATTCATCATTATCAACTTTCAATTGAATGATATTATGATTGATGTACATTGTATATACTTCTAGCTTTTAAAAAATGAAGATCTTTAAGTATTTTTTTAATATATATATAAAACATATCCCTCGTGTCCTATTTTTGGGGTCGTCGTGTCTCATGTCGAATACTCGTATTTTCGTGTCCTGTGTGTCTCGTGTCCTCGTGTCGAATACTCGTATTTTCGTGTCCTTTGTGGCATGTGTCCTTGTGTCATGTGACTTAGCAAGAATGCAAATAAAGAGATTGATCTAGGAACCAATATATGAAATTGTCTTGCAGAATTCTAAAAGGTTGTATGAAAAAAGCAAGCTACCAATTATTGAGATGAAAATTCAAAAGCACTACAAAAGGATTCCTCAAGAAAATTTTCTGGTCATTTCGTTTCAAAGAGAGTGTTTCAAACCCCCATCGTACATAAGCATCTTCTTGCTTTGGCTCATAACATTAAACTCATGTGTTTTTCATCTTGGTATGGTTAATGGAGGCAAGACATTCTTCTTATGCTCAACATAATTTTCTCATTCTTCCTTCACGACGAATCAATCATAATTGGGCAAATATTCTCTCCAATACAAAACCAAAATTTTAGATTGCTCCTTGATAGATGCCATCTCATCCCATTGCAATGGACACAATATCACATTGGGTTTTTCATGCTTGGGCCATTCTCCAAATACTTCACCATGGAACAATCATAATTGAGAAAAAGTTGTGCAATAATCATGACTTTTGCTTTGGATACTGCAGCCATGGTTCGATCAAAATTCTGCATCAAAACCTTCGCCATGCATCAATCATAATTAGACAACTATTATCTCCAATACAAAACCAAAATTTTAGATGGATCCTTGATGGACGCCATATCATCCCACAATGTCTTCAATGGATAATTCACTCATGGTTGGGGCATGGATCAACCAAAATTGTACATCAAATACTTCAACATGGATCAATCATAATTGGGCAAAAATTCTCTCCAATACAAAACCAAAATTTTAATTGGCTCCTTGATGGATTCCATATCGTCCCGCAATGTCTTCAATGGGGTGGTGGAAATGAAATTATCAATTACCCATATTCACATCCATTGTCAATATATTTGGAAACAAAATACAAGCCGAGTATGAATCCTTATATGACATCTTAGCTTCATTATATGAATACATTTTGGGAGATCCATGCCCCTAATTCTGCGATGAAGCTTTGCAAACTATAGTGTCGATGAGAAATCGCCATATAGACAAGCATTCCACATTCCTTAGAATCTCCAATGCAACAAGGACTCGTCATAAGTATGTGTCAAACATACTAATAAGGGAGGTTACTTGTCAAAGCAAAATAAGTTCTAGTGGGAATATCCTAGCACCATCAACATCTATATCCTCTGGAATGCATGATACTTTAGGAGTATTTAAGGCTCATCTATCTTCCCAAAGCAAGGAGTGGCCTTACAATCACCCAAAGTGTTCCAAAGAAGATTTCAAGATGAATTTCTTAGACCATGAGCATGTATTGGAAAAAGAAAGAACGCCACCAAAAAAAAAAAAGGATTTGAAAACAACATTGGAAGTTGTCCTTAAAGGCATGACTTCCACAAATAAGGAGAAGTCCCCTATCTTTGCATATAAAGGGACTAGCTCCACCATTAAAAAGACTAAAGAGAATCAAGAGGTTGATCTGACTAGTCAGGAAAATATTGATATCTATAAGGACACCATCAAGGATAGTCTCGACACAAGGAAGAAAAATCCAAAGATCTAACACCAAGGAGGATCATCCAAGTAACCAAGAGATTACTCAAGACCAAACACAACAACAAAACAAAAGTAATCTTTTAAACAATGAAAACATGGGAGGGTGTCTCAAGTAGGAGTATGGGCCCTGTTGGAAGAGACGCACCTCAATTGTGGAAGAATCTCAGTTCCAACATTTAACAATGATACCAATGTGGCAATATAAACTTTCTCTTTCGATAAGAAAATTAATAAGGAAATTGATTCACAAAAAGGATAAAAACTAACACAAACAAGATTGTGGTAGAGACAATTGAGGTCAATGTCATTGATTTAAGGGAAATGGACCCAATTGCAACAATAAATTCATGTAGTGCCCATCCATTCAAGTCAAGAGCTTAAGTTCATGTTGTCATCAATTTGTATCTAGCTCCTAAAGAGCTGCTTTGTAAATAAATAAATAAAAGTTTACCATTTTGTTATCAAAATTATTCTTTATTTCAGTTAAACCCGATCTAAAGGATTTTTGCATAAGTTTAACTTGACAGGAAATTTATATTAGCATGTCATTTTCATTCAATCCATATTTCTAACAACATTAAGAACAAAATAAAATGAAAATCATTTTTCCTTTTGATTTTCAGTACTGAAATTTAGAGAGTAAGTAGAATACATGTTTTTTGGTAGATTGCAGTAGGATTCCTTAGGTTCCTGTAGCTTCTCCTCACCAAACCTTAGCAACCAAAATAGATAAACCACCCTGTCAACCAACTTATCATGTTGGCCCTAGGAAATTGATGGATTTCCTAGCCCACAAGTCCACAATCTGATAATCCAAATAGCAACAAATTTCCTTAGTCCAAAATCCTTCGACCATGGTGCAATTTTCCCTCTTCTTTTACCTCTCCATTATCGAGTTATCCCCCTCCTCGGTAATTCCTCCTTTCCCCTTTTCCTCCAAGTAAAAACCACCTAAATAAGTTTTTCCTTCCTCCCGAAGCTTCATGCTTACTCCACCGCCCTAGTCCTCCATGTCTTTGGGATTTTAAATAATTAATACAATTACACTAATCAGGGAAGAAATTATTATAATATAATCTCTAGGACTCTCGGGTTGTCAAATGGTTAATTGCTTATTTAAGTTTTCAATTAAATTTGACTTTCTATTGTTTATTTTAATGCAAGATAATAATGACTTGTCTTATTCACTTATAATACAAATTAAATAATTATTATTGTTGACCCTTTCAGGTTGGTAGTGGTGGGTGAATTAAATTTCTTATCCTATCCTGTCTTACACAGTCGTAAATTTAAGACAAATATTATTTTAATGTTATCATATCTTATCTTATTTGGTACAATTAAATACTAAAAAATCTCATTTTAACTTTTCTTGAAATGCTCGCGTCTTACTAATAATCACTTAATTCAATAATTGATATAATAATTTGGTTGATCCACTATGGTTTATAGTAAAGAACAATTTCACCATTATTAATATAATAATAATAATAATAATTAGTGATTAATAGATAATAATAATATGTATTTGTTTAACTGACAAGTGCCCTAGTACCAATACAATATTAATGTATTTATAAACAAAGCACCCATAAGGGTTTTAAACGTGTTTTAAACAATCATGATAAACAATTAAGCAATACAATTCTTCTGACGCATATGGAACAATATTTGTGTTTATTCACGATAATTCCCTTATGACAATTCTAATTGATGATGCTTAATCAATTAATTATTACAATGTTCACATGTGCTTAGTAACTAAAACATTCATTATATGTGTTGGATCATTGCCTAATTAACTTAGTTATTCACAACAATTCATATCATTATTTGACATGTCCAATATTCATATATCGATACTAGCGTACACGTGCAAACTATGCATGTGTGGCCAACGTATGCACAGGTTGGACATGTACTATAATTATACATCATATTACCAACACATAACTACTAACTACTACTAATAATCCTTCATGCAAACAAAACAAGTATACATTAACATAACATTATTAAAACATCAATAGTTATTTTTTTCAATTAACCTTATAAGATTTCATATCATTATTTTTCTAAGTTTAATCAATCAAGTACAAAGAAGTGTACCTACTATTACTAGCTTGGTATCAAGGAATGTCCAACCTTCAACAGTACTAACTAACACATCCTCCCATCCTAACCTATGTCTGCATCCTCCCACAACCCTCCCACAACCTCGGGTATCATAGTAACATAGGGTGGGAAATACATCCATCCCTCTTAACATACTGGGTCTATACCCTATCAAGTTGTTCTCTGCTGATATCGAGATTATTAGTGTATCATTGTATCATCATTTTTGGGTTTCTGAGGTTTACTGCATAACAAGTTGTTATTCCACATATCATATCAAGTATTCATTTATCACATAGTTCCAGTGTCTTGTGGGTTAGTACTTCACAAAATACACAACCATAACAAGTAATTCCACTTGATAATTAATTGATCCTCATCATTCTTTCGTGTACTAATTTAATTCATCACAAATACACATGACATATAATAATTCAATTGATCACATCGTAAAATGGTATCCATGTACCGTATAATACATTTCACATTTTATCAATGAAAACGTTTAAACATATACTCTCATCGTAAAAGAAAGGAATCCCATGATAACCGCAATATTGTAACCGCATAAACATAACACCATAATAATCACGATGACATCATAAGCATTGTAACATCATAATCATAGTGTTATAATAAACATAGTAACATCATAATCATAGTGTTATAATAAACATAGTAACATCATAATCTCAGTCCATCATGTTGTAAATAAAGCTCAAGAGCTGGGTCCAAAAGAAAATAAGCAAAACAAGTGCAGTGTGTCTAGCTGATAAATGTGTAGTCAAAATGGGGCATTACACTTCAAGGGTACCAACAACACAACCTGAAAAAAGGTTAAGCCAAATATATGCTAAAAACTATTAAGTTGAAGTAGAGATAAAGTTCAGAAAAAAAAATCAAGTTGACCACTACAAGTTATGCAAGCAAAACTTGAGTGGATTTATTGCTTATGCCCTTCAACTTAGTGTTGAAAGCTTATTATTGCAAACACATTTCTTCGAGTGCATTTTCGAATTGAAGGAAATCCTCAACGAAGACATCCTTATCAGCAACTTGAGTGGAAAATTGTAGAGATGGCTAAACTAGAGGAATGTTTAGGTAAAATAGCTTTCTAGAAACAATGATTTACTTATGTACATGTGGATGTGTCCACATTGAGACCCATGGATGTTGTTCAAATTGGAGCTAGAATTCATCATTTGTGTGAATATGTCAAGGAATTTATTAAAGACCTTAAGTGGTATCCCTTGGTATCAACAAATGTTATATTAACACAATCACATAAAAATGGAAGTTGTTGACTTTCAAAGTGAGCATACCTTTAAGATATTCCCATATTTAAGCTCTCAATTGAAGGAATCAAACACAAAGGATACAAATAAAGATATCTAACCATAAAGAGGCAAGTTCTCTGATATTTTGCTTCTAGAGTTGATATTAGTTGGCATGCTTTGTGGGAAGTCAAATCCTTCCATGAAATTGGGAGTTTTTAAAGATCATTTGAACTAGATAAAGTTGAATGATTTTTGAAGTCGAAAGGTCATGTAGGGAGACAAATACTTGTAACACTCCTTTTCATTTTGTATAATATGTGAAAGAGTCAAGAAGTTGTTTGGCCCTTGGATTTTGGAAAGCATGTACTTTAGTAAAATTTAAATATTCATTATAAAGTTGGGTAAGAAAATAATATCTTATATGTCATGTATAAATGTTGACTTGCAAAGCATGTCTCAATGGTTCTAATCATCCAACTTGGTAGATATTATTAGGTAATAACTATATATTTGTAATGTTCGCTAAGAAAATAATATATTATATTTCATGTAATTAAATGTTGAATTGCAAAACATGTCTCAATGCTTCTAATCATCCAACTTCATACATATTATTAGGAAATAACTATCCTAATCATCCAACTTCATACATATTATTAGGAAATAACTATGTGGTAACTATGTATGACATATAAAAAGATGTGAAGATAATCATTCTCATCAAGTCTTTCCATGGGTATTTAACCCCTTTATAACCTTGAAGATTTGACCATTCATGTACATTTCCTAATAATAAGGTATATTTTATTTTTGTTACCGTAATTAAATCAATGTGTATGCATATAATTAGACATGCTCAATTAGTTTTGATTTCTTCAAATTATTTTAGATATTACATGGAAAGATAATTATTGAATATTATGTAATTAGACTTGTGCAAGTATCTCCACTTTCTTCTTCTAATGTCTTCATGTTATCCTAGATATCATAAGAAAATTATGAAAGACTATTATATTTATCTAAGTTGTCCAATTAATGCAATGACATCCAATATATTTTTAAAAATATGACTTGTTCAAGGATGTTTATTTAATAATAATAATCTATTCTTAAGGTCTTGACCAAGTCAAACTCCAAGTTGGTGTATAAGATCGACCCCATTGTTAGTGGGACAAGGGAACCCCTCTGTGCAGTGAATGGACTTCTTAAGGTCATGACTGGGACCCCCTATGTGCAGTGAATTGACTTCTTTTGTCTACATAGGTATACATATCCCATCTCTTCTAGATTTGAACTTATGACCTCCAATCAAAAAACACGTGTTCTTAACCGTTAGGCCCTGAAGTAAGAAAATAACAACAAACTTGTTTTAGTTCGAGAATAACATTTGGAACTTTTGAATATGAAATAACCAAATAAAAAACTAGCATGATTAGAACTTGTTATTATAGATTTATCAATAAAAATAACTAGACATAAATTGTAAATGATAATATCAATGGCATTACTACAATGCTTACTAATAATAAAAATAACCAGTTACATCAATGTAATTCATTAGTTTACAACTAACCAAGACAAGGTGAACAAAAATATACTAGTTAATTTATATAAACTAATATTATAAGTAGCACTAATCACTCCAATCCCATTGATTCACTAAAGGAGGGAAACATGGATACGTCAATTTTTTATGAGTTGTGAATTGTCACGAGGTGCCTTAAAGCAAATGAAAACATCAAATGCATCATTTTTAAGAATTTGTGACAAGAACATCCGTTTCATTGCAGAGAAGAGGAGCACATGGGTTGAACTTGAATTTAATAAAGATACCATAGCATTAGATTATGTTAGAATATGATGGGTTCTCAAGCAAAATTTGGATTTGTGGATTTGGTTGGAGCTCACATGAATAAAATCTATATCAACTGATATTATAAATGGCATTAATTACTCAAATGTTATTGATTCACTAAAAGGGAGAAGCATGGATAGATTGGATATTTCTAAGTTATAAATTGTCAAGAGATACCTAAATGCAAATAAAAAATGCATCGATTTGAAGAAGTCATGACGAGAACATTGGTTTCATTGCAAAGAAAAGGAGCACATGGGTTGAATATGAACTTAATGAAGATATCATAGCATTAGAATATGTTAGAATATGATGGGTTCCCAAGCATCAAGTGGGATTATGGATCAAGTTGGAGCTTACATGTATAAAATTTACTATCAACTAATTATTATAAGTGGCACTAATCACTCCATTGCCATTGGGAAGCTTGCATAGATGGGAGCTTACAAATTTGTGAATTGTCATGAGACACCTAAATGCAAATCAAAGCATCAAACCCCTCAGTTTTATGAAAGCATAACAATAACATAGATTTAAGTGCAGAGAAAGGGAGTATATTGCTTTATCATCATCAATCCAATGGAGAAGATATTGTCGTGTAAGAATGTGATGGGATCATAGGCATCAATTGGAATTATCGTTCACATCTAAGCTCACATGAATAATTCCAAAATG
>LPNX010639682.1:36093-52278 GCA_001517045.1 Pseudotsuga menziesii
AGGCAAGTGAATCGAGAAGGGGAAAGTGAGGGAGCAATTCCCTCACCTACCAATTGATTAGTAAAGGCTTTTGGAGGCCAAAAGCTTCTCAGTGGGGAGGAATGATCCAGGAGGATCCAAGAAGCAAATTTTTTTGAAGTCCTTGAATCTCAGCAAAACTAGCACCAGATTGAAGGGCTCATCAAGACGATTCCAACGGCGTTCGTTTCACCTCAAACGGACTCCGTATGAGAAAGTTATCGCGTTCTGTTCTATAAGGTCAACAGGCAAATTTGGCAAAAAGAGGTGCCACGTGGCACCACTAACAGGATGACACGTGGAATCCGTACTGTACAAACATGATGACATGGCATGATGATGTGGCATGCTGACATGGCATGATGATGTGGCATGATGACATGGCATGCTGATGTGGCATGGTGAAGTGGCATGATGACTAGCATGCATGCATTTGTGCTTGAAATGAGTTTTAGGACATTCATGCATTTACTCATGAGAAATTGTAAAATGAGTGATATTTGAAGTGAGTGGAAAAATTACTCACATATTACTCATTTATTTTATTCCTTGAGTTGTTATGAAGTTAATGCATGGTTGTAACCAAAAACAAACATGCCATATTTGTAAAGAAGTTGTAACAAGTTGGTTTATTATTTAATAAAAAGCCCAACCATATGAAAACCAACTTGGGGAAGTTGTAACCAAGGCCAAGATAGGCAAATTAGTTGCAACCAAAGGAATCCATGAGAGTCATGTGAAGAAGGGCAAGACAACCTATATAAACCCATTCAATTGCCACTTCCCACTCATGCTTTGGAGTGGAGACTTTGTAGCTAAAGGAGAGCAGGGAGATTGTGTAGCTCTGCAGGAGGAAGGTACGAGTGTTTATACTCGTTTTACACCGTCTTCAGGCTTCAGAGTTGCTGGAAGTAGTCTTGTTGTGTTTTGGGCAGCGGTTCTCTTCCTGAACATTGTCGCCAAGGTGTCATTGTATCATTGCCATGTATTTTGCCTTATGCTGAGATTATAGATCAGCCCTCCTATTAAGAAGCAGGCCCGGAGACGTAGTCCATCCTGGACGAACTCCGTTATCAACTTGTTGTCTTTATGTGCGTGTTGTCTATCCTGTTTGGTTCTCTTCTTATGGATTTGTGAGCTTCGTTCATGCTCTTTATGCAATTCATGTTAACGTCATAGAGTAGCAAAGATCTTGTTTTTGGATTAGGGGTGAACTCTGTTATCAACTTCTATCTGTGACTCTTTGATTCTGTGTTTCTTCTTTATATCTGTTTACCAGTTTCGCTGTTCTCAGTTCGTTTTCTCATTCCTGTCGCAGTTGCTGTTCTCTTTTTGTTTCATCTTGGTTTTATTACAGTTTGATGTTCATTTCTGTTTCTAAGCATTGAGTTGATGTTAATGTTATTCCAGGAATTAAGTAAACTGATTAAACGCATTCTTTAAATAAACTTTTAAATGCACATAAGTTGAGGTCCGACGGATCAGGCCATCTGACGACCGAGTCTGATGGTTGAAGAAGTGCCACTTGCTGGCCATCCGATGGCTGAGTCTGACGAAGGAGGAGGTGACACTTGGTGAACATCCGACGGCCAAATCTGACAAGCGAAGAGGTGACACTTGGCGGACATCCAACGGCCAAATCTCAGGAGTGAGAAGATGACAGGTGGCGGCGATCCGACGGCTGAATCTGAATGCTTGAGAGGTGCCAGATCTGAAGGCCCTGGTTACAGCACTTGGCAGCCATCCATCGACTCTCCAAGGCTTTCCGTACACCCATAGTCATCGGATCGCGTCTTTCCGTACACCACTTGTCGTCTCTCCGTACACCAGTTGGCCACAATCAGGCATCTCCATACGCCACTTGGCCCATCCAGCTTGGTTTATAGTGCCACATGGAAACGGGCATTCATCGTTCTACTTCTGCTCGCGATACAAACGACCCGTTCTCCATCAATTTCTGTGGACTATGGACTCTTGTTGCCATTGATGCCAAAATAAATGGATTTCTGTAAAAGCAAGCAGACGAAATGATGTTAAACTATGCCAAGACGAAACTTCAAATTGACATCTGAACCAAATATAGGTAAGATTTACAGTCTCTGTTGTATATTGATTCAGAAACCAGTTATAGGTCTGGGCTAATACCTGGTAACACTCAGACAAACAATTATTTCGTATAAATTTACAAGTATATTATTAATAAAATTCTCTCAACTTTACCGGATGCGTTTTTGCAGATGGAAGGGGTTCCATCAATCCTAAGGAGCTGCAATCCTACATTACAGTAATCTTATTAGCGAGCTTATCCGCAATGGTAATATATTTGACTTACATCGCTGGGAAAATTCTCGATCCATTCCTTTCGATTCAATAATACAACAAACTTTGCTAATGACGGATGTAACTCTCTTCTATTCATTGTACTATGGATAGACTATAGTTCACAATCTGTTTAGTATCAAAGAATGAACGGCCTGATTTTAAAGCATATGCAGAAGTTTGCTTTAGAGAATTTGGTGACAGACTGAAGTTCTGGATATTGGCCTCCCTTGCTTGTGATTGTAATCTTTGTAATGCTTTTTTAATTGCAAGTTTACTAAGAAAAAATGAAGTGGCATATTCCTAGTTTAGGATTTTGTTTCACATTAATTTGACTATTATAACTTCAAAATTGTGAATGTTGTAACCTGGAATTTACATGAACAAATCTGAGCAGTCACTTTTGCAGGAAATTCAACTAGCTCCAATTCACTCAAAGAGTGATTATACTGGTGCACATAAGGTTGGAAGTGCATCTACAGAATGAATCCTTCCCTTATTTACTTATATCCTCAAAGATTTATGTGAAACTTTAGAAGGAAATAAAATGTTAGTAATCAAGATTCAGGCTGGACAAAAAGCTTTTGTAGGAGTGTTTACCCAAATCCTTCAAACTGGATGTTATGTTGATATTTCTTGAGAAGCTAATGCCGAATCATCACCTAATATTATCAAAGAGTTGTGAAGCACTTGAAAGCATTGAAGATTTACAGGTTGGGTAGATCATGCATTGCATTTTAAAGCAGATGGAATTTTAGGAAATGGTTGCATTGTAAAAAATACATTGTTTTCTTAATATTATGGTTTGTCTCATTTGTTTTAGTCTTGTAGATAGACATACCTGGAATTTTAGGAAATTATTGCATTGGAAGAAATACATTGTTTTCTTAATATTATAGTTTGTCTTATTTATTTTAGTCTTGTAGATAGACATACCTGTGTTTTAGTCTTTTAGATAGACATGCCTGTCTACTAGGAAAAATCACTTATATTATCAAGGTTTCCTTTGGATACAGATATGCCAAAGCACATATGTACTAATCATTTTATGGTGACATATGGCAACGGTTTCTTGAAAACTTCTTTCCACGTTAGATTGACATGAAGCACATTCCATGCAAACTTTAATAGTGAAGGCAGAATGTGCATATCTGGAATCATGTTCCCAATCACCTAAAAAGACTGGTCACTATCATTTTATCATTGGTCACCTAAGAAGACTGGTCTCTGACATTTTCTTTACCCAGAAGCTTTGAGATTTATGATTATCAAATATTAAGATCTCTATGCTTTAGCCTCCTACACTTATTTCTCAATTTACACTTATTTCTCAATTCAGCACAAACGTGAGGAAATAGATAAATTTGTTTTTTATAATTTTAAATATTGATCTCATAATTTAATAACAGCTATAAATATGAGATTGTAACATTAGTATGGTATGGAAGTACATCTTTCTTAATGGAGAGTGACAATATGAGAAATTTGATCCCTAAGTGTTTGATAAATCCTAGTTTAAGATGGATTTAAATTCTATACTAATATGAAGACAAGCATCTCTTAGAAAGATGTACATGTACTTATAAAAGGATCCTCAAAAAATGAAAGAGTTTGAAACCACTAAATAGAACAAACAAAAATGCATTAAACAAGACATAACAATGCAGATGGATAAGCATGGCAAAAGGATTATCATCAGGGTCTATTTCAAATTGTTGCTCACAATGCAAGGAACAGTTGAATACTTGGTTTTTTTAGGGAATCAAGTGCTATTTGCACTTTCTCTACTTGGTTTTGGATCAGTTGAATATTTGGTTTTTTTAGGGAGTCAAGTGTTATTTGCACTTTCTCTACTTGGTTTTGGATCTGAGATGCATATGCACTACATCAGACAACTTGTGCATGATGGCACCATTCACCTACTCTTCTGTGCATCTTCAGAACAAGTAGCTGACATCTTCACCAAAGTTTTTTGTGAGAAGACATTCAACAATCTCAAATCACTGCTGGGGATTGCTGATCATGCTGTGAAGCATGATTGATGACAAGATTTTCAAATTTTGTTTTACTGTCCATGTTTAAGGGAGGATTTTTCCATTGGGTTTTTGCCTTTTTCCTTGGTTAAATGGACATGCAGTATGTAAAGGGTGACTAAGCCTTGTTGCTAGGCCCTATAGTTTTCTGATATTTACTCATAAGTCAGGCTTAAGGGGGGGTGTTAGAATAATCAACCCATAGTTAGCTACCTTAGACATTAATTAATCCATTTTTGTCTTATTTGCCTAGTTTCCAATATTCCACTATATGCAAGTTGTCTTCCACATGTCCTAGAAGTCAAACTTGCTAAAACTGAGTCATGGAGCGCTTGGAAAACCTCCTGGAATCCATATTTAGCATATCTGCTTTATTCCAGATCCTCCCTAGCGCATGTCTACTTTTTCTTCTTTGTTGCCTGCTTTATTGAGTTTTATGGCAAAAGGGAAAGTAAGACTAGGTGCAGTTGACTTGTTTTTTGCCCTCATCATCCTCCATTCTTTTCTCCCAATAAAAGCATGTATGAGTTGTCCTTCCATCACCTATTTGCTTTCCTACTTGAATTTTCCAATTCGTGAGCTCCTAGGTAGATTTGGAAACTGCTTTATGCGCCTATGGGGGATTTGACTAGATTTAGTAAGCCTGATTTTGACTATTTCGAATGGTTTCCTTATGCATTCGAATCTCTCATGTAATTATTTATTGCAGTAGCCTATGACTTCACAATGTTGGCTACCGTACACTTATTCAATACAGATTAGTGTTATGCTCCAATTTCAGTCTCCTTTGTGTGTAAATTTGCATGTTTGATTAGTAATTTATCACCTGGGTTCAATTTCCACATGGTATCAGAGCCTTTGTAGATCGATTTCTCTCCTTCCATATTGCTATTGCAGGTTCGACATCTTGACTGGGAGCTATTCTGCTGACTGAAGGGACAATTTCTGAGCTATGGATCAATCTCAGAAGATCATCTTGACTCCATTTATTTTCTTTGAATGGAAAGCAGAGATGGAGATACTGTTGAGAGCGAAAGGTCTCTACAGGGTGACTATGGCAACTGAAGCAAAGCCCAATGCAGCTGCAGAGAAAATTAAATGGCACAACAGGAGGGATGAGGCCTATGGTCTCTTCTGTCTAAGCATATCCAGAGACCTCCTCTTCCATCTTGATGGATTGACATCACCAAATGAAGTATGGGAGAATCTTGTAGAGCTTTTTGGTAAGACAGATGAGATGAGAGGACATCAAATCGAGAATGAATTGATCTCCTTGAGTCCCAGGAGATTCAAATCCCCACAACTCTATTTTTCCAAGTTTAAAGCCCTTGTTTTGCAGCTAAAATAGTGTGGAATTGAAAATAAGGAGGAGCAACTAGTTTTGGCCATACTCTCGAAGCTTGGCCCTGACTATTCAGTGTTTGTTTCGACCTTCCATGCCACCAAGTTTGACAGCTCGAGCCTGGAAGATGCCTAAGCTTGCAGAGTTCATGGAATCCCTCACACAAGAACAAGATAAATTGGTGATGATGGGCACCATCAAACCTTCCAAAGACTAAGCTCTGGTTGCTGGAGATTCGAGGGTGGATTCAAAAATCAAGAAGAAAGCTAAGAAGCCACCTGAGCAGAAGAGAGACAAGAACAAGTCTTAGGAGGAGCCCCAAGGCTCCAAGAAGAACTTCCAGAAGAAGAAGAACAAAGGAGAGATGAGCAAGTGCGCATACTGCGGTAAGGGATTTCATCCTGAAAGCCCCTGCATGAAGAAGCAAATTGACATGCTGACCCAACTCCTGGAGAAGAATAACATCTCCCTTCCTGATAGCTCAAAGAAGAAGGAAGGAGGATCAAATTCAGAACATAGAGAGAGAGTTCATGCATTGGTTGCTGGCACATCAAGCTCACCTAGCTTCATCATAGACTCTGGAACTTCAAGACATATGGTTTCGACCAAGGAGGCATTCTCCTCTCTTGACATGTCGAAAGGTCCACTAATAGTGCTGGGAGATGACTCTCTCACTGACAGTTTGGGCAAAGGAAGGATTGATCTTGACCATGGTAAGTTCAACAATGTATTGTATGTTCTAGGTCTTGCCTCTAACCTCTTGTCAGTGTATCAGATGACCCACACAGGGTCTCCAAAGAAGGTCATATTCTCCCCTGATGATGTTGAGATCACAGAGATCTCGAGTGGTAAAGTCATTGCAAAAGGAGTTGCAAATCACACTTCGAAGGTATACATGTTTTCACATTTTCTACCCTACTCAAACCCCTCTGCTCTTCTGATTCATGCCAATGAGGCAAGTAAGCTTTGGCATGAAAGATTTGGCCATCTTAACTATAAGCATCTTTCTAATCTAAGTGAAAAACAAATGGTCATAGGGTTACCAAAGATTAAGTTTTCCAAGGGAGTCTGCCAAGGTTGTATCTTAGGAAAACACCCAAAGCATAAATTTGAGAGAGCTAGTCATGAGAGAACCTCTGCACCTCTTGAGTTGATCCACAGTGATGTTGCTGGTCCATTCCCTCATATGTCAATGAGTCAGGCCAAATATGCACTGACCTTCATAGATGACTTTTCCAGGTACTGTTGGGTTTACTTCCTAAAGCATAAGTCTGAAGTTTTTGACCTCTTCAAAGTCTTTAAGGCTTTGGTTGAAAACCAGTTTGGGAGGAAACTCAAGATCCTCAGATCTGACAATGGTGTTGAGTATGTCAAGTCTGAGTTCATTCAATATTTTGAAGATGCAGCATTCAATCCCTTACACACCACAGCAAAATGGTGTTGCTGAGAGAAAGAACAAATCACTGAAAGAGATGGCAACCTGTATGATGGAGGCTAAGACTTTATCACCAAAGTTTTGGGTCGAGGCTATAAACTGTGCATCCTATATCCAGAATAGGGTGCCTCATAAACAGCTTGATGGTATGACTCCTTTCGAAGCATGGAGTGGGCACAAGCCAGATGTTATCCATTTCAGGATTTTTGGCTCAAGGGCTTGGGCTAGAATTCCAACAGAAAAGAGGAAGGCTCTGCAGCCCCAAAGCCAAGAGTGTCTATTTGTTGGGTACTCTAAAGATTCAAAATGGAACAAGCTGATCAATTTGAGCACAAACAAAGTCTTCATTGAAAGGAGTTTTCAGTTCCAAGAAGAGCCTTTAGCAGCAGTTGAAGTTGGGGAGTCTTCTTCACCACCAGAACCATTGAATGTAAGTGAAGAGACAAATGAGTTTGTTGATTCTGATATGTATGATAATGATGATTTAATTGCAGATCTTGACAGTCCTACAAGACCAAAATGGGCAGCAAAGACCATTAATGCAGCTGGGGAACTAGCTGGAAATCCTAGTGATCCTAGGAGGACTAGATCTCAGTTTGAGAGTGCCCTGTGTATGAAAGACCCTTTGTTTGCAGAGAAATGCTATCTGATGGTTGAATTATACCCATAGAAATATGAAGATGTAGCACATGATCCAAGATGGCAAACAGCCATGAAAGAAGAATTCAACTCACTCCAGAAGAACAACACTTGGGAACTGGTTGATCTCCCCCCAGGGAGGAAGCTAGTTCAATGTAAGTGGGTTTTCAAAATTAAGTTTGCTGCTGATGGTTCACCTTTGAAATATAAGGCAAGATTTGTAGCCAAGGGCTACTCACAGGTACATGGTATTGACTACAATGAGATCTTTGCACTAATGGAAAAGATGGACTCCATCAGGGTAGCCTTAGCCATTGCAGCTTCGAAGCAGTGGGAGGTACATCACATGGATGTGAAGTGTGCTTTCCTGAATGGAGATCTTACTGAAGAGATTTACATGCAACAACCTCAAGGGTTTGTTACTAATCCATCTTTTGTGTGCAGGTTAAAGAAATCATTGTATGGGCTTAAGCAAGCCCCCAGGACTTGGTATGCCAAGATTGATGGCTTTCTGCTGTCATTGAGTTTTGTTCGATGCAAGTCTGATCCTAATGTTTATTTGAAGCTGATTCATGGTTCTCTGATGATTATTGTCTTGTATTTGGATGACCTTCTGATTACAGGAAGTTCAAAGAATGAGATTGCCTCCTTGAAGGATGCAATGAACCATGCATTTTCTATGACTGATTTGGGGTTGTTGAGCCAATTCTTGGGTCTCAAAATTGCTCAATCCCAACATGGAATAAAAGTACATCAGTCCAAGTATGCTTTGGATTTGCTAAACAAGTTCAACATGAAATATTGCAAGCCAAGCAAGACTCCCTTCCTTTCAGGAGTTAAGCTTGAAGAAGTAGGTTCTTCTCCTATGGTGAATAATACACTGTATAGGAAATTGATTGGGTGTTTGCTGTACCTTACACACACTCAACCTGATATTTCTTATGCAGTAAGTGTGGCTTCAAGATACATGGATCAGCCTCATGATATCCATTGGAGAGCAGCCAAAAGGATCCTTAACTTTGTTCAGGGAACAAGAATCTATGGGATCTTCTACAAAGCTAAATCTGATCTTGATTTGATTGGGTTTACTGACAGTGATTGGGCAGATGACAACATAGATCGAAAGTCAACATCAGGATATGTGTTCATGCTTGCTGAAGAACCAATCAGCTGGTCAAGCAAGAAACAGAGTGCCATTGCACTCTCATCTACAGAAGCAGAGTACAGAGGAGTTGTATATGCAACAACTCAATGTTTATGGTTGCATGGGATACTTGGTGAGTGTGGCTTCGAATCAGAGTTTTCAACCATTATCTATTGTGATAATCAGAGCACCATTCGAATCTGCAATGATCCAGCTCAGAGACAGAGAACCAAACACATTGAGATCCATATGCACTACATCAGACAACTTGTGCATAATGGCACCATTCACCTACTCTTCTGTGCATCTTCAAAACAAGTAGCTGACATCTTCACCAAAGTTTTTTGTGAGAAGACATTCAGCAATCTCAAATCACTGCTGGGGATTGCTGATCATGTTGTGAAGCATGATTGATGACAAGATTTTCAAATTTTGTTTTACTGTCCATGTTTAAGGGAGGATTTTTCCACTGGGTTTTTGCCTCTTTCCTTGGTTAAATGGACATGCAGTATGTAAAGGGTGACTAAGCCTTGTTGCTAGGCCCTATAGTTTTCTGATATTTACTCATAAGTCAGGCTTAAAGGGGGGTGTTAGAATAATCAACCCATAGTTAGCTACCTTAGACATTAATTAATCCATTTTTGTCTTATTTGCCTAGTTTCCAATATTCCACTCTATGCAAGTTGTCTTCCACATGTCCTAGAAGTCAAACTTGCTAAAACTGAGTCATGGAGCACTTGGGAAACCTCTTGGAATCCATATTTAGCATATCTGCTTTATTCCAGATCCTTCCTAGCGTATGTCTGCTTTTTCTGCTTTGTTGCCTGTTTTATTGAGTTTTATGGCAAAAGGGAAAGTAAGACTAGGTGCAATTGACTTGTTCTTTGCCCTCATCATCCTCCATTCTTTTCTCCTAATAAAAGCATGTATGAGTTGTTTTTCCATCACCTATTAGCTTGCCTACTTGACTTTGCCAATTCGTGAGCTCCTAGGTAGATTTGGAAAGTGCTTTATGCACCTATGGGGGATTTGACTAGATTTAGTAATCCTGCTTTTGACTATTTCGAATGGCATCCTTATGCATTCGAATCTCTCATGTAATTATTTATTCCAGCAGCCTATGACTTCACAAGGTTGGCTATTGTACACTTATTCAATACAGATTAGTGTTATGCTCCAATTTTAGTCTCCTTTGTGTGTAAATTTGCATGTTTGATTAGTAATTTTGTAAGTGCAATTGATCTATCACCTGGGTTCAATTTCCACATAAATAATTGTGTTTCAATCTCCTCTTTATTCAAGCTCTTTTATTCCATGACTATTGTGCAAAATGAAAGCTTCTCTTTATTTCAAACTTCATTTATTCCATAACATATGTGCATGAGGAGGATGTACATTGCTTTCTCACAACTCCCGTTTATGAAGTTCCTTTCACAACTTTCCTTTTTTTGGTTGCACCACTATCCTCATTTGTCATATCCTTTCCATCTTGCTCTTACTCATCTCCCTCACATAATTTCCTTCAGGACCCCTACATTCTGCTCAACCTTGATAGTGTTTTGATTTGAATATGGTCTCTCCTTGTTTTCCATTCATTTATCTAATCTTATAAAACTTCAAATCGATCGAGGCTCTTCATGGACATATCATTAAAACTAGTTGATCGATTTTTAATCTTTAGCAAAGTCACCATATGATCTAAGTAGTCATTTGGTATCACCTTGAAAAAAAATCTAAGTGACAATTTTTCAACCTCGAACTTCCCATGAATATTTGGGATTCTTCCATGAGCTTTTTCAATGTAAATGTAGTCAAAGTTTCCGCTTGCAATTAAACTTATTTGGGATTCTTCCATGAGCTTTTTCAATGACAAATGTAGTCGAAATTTCTGCTTCCAATTAAACTTATTTGGGATTCTTCCAAGAGATTTTTCAATGAAAAATCTAGTCAAAATTTATGCTTGCAATTAAACTTAGGAAAAAGCTTAACCCAAACTCAGTGAACTCACAACTTTGAACATAGGAGATAAGGCAGTTGATAAAAACATTGAACCACCAATAACTAGACACCCTACATCTACAATGGCATTTGTTGGTGGATAGAAACCTTGGATCTACAATAACATTTATTTCTCTCCAAAACCCAAAAGCTTACTGAGATTTAAGAATAACAAAAAAACAAATTTTAACCCTGGTTCCATAGGATGTCTAAGAATCAAAGTCCAAAGTCCATACGTTTTAATTCATAATCGTTGCTTTTCAAAACAATAGATCCTTGCTGCTAGTAAAGAACATATGTAAGCTAAGCCTTATAACTTGAAAAGGTCTAACAATGACGAGGGCATGAGTTTTCTTCTTGAAAGTCAAGTTCAAATGCAAAAGGATCTATAATACGTACACTCCTATAGATGAAAACAATCACTCATGAATTTGGTGTCTAGCATGGTCATGACCTTATAAATAAATTATTATTTAAATCCTTGAGAAAGACAAAGGATTTAACCTTACATCTCCACCTTTATAGAATAAAAGAGTGAAAAAATGGAGACAACCATGGAATATTGGAGTGAACTTTGCTTGAAATTTCCATGAATCAAGTATCATATCATTGTAAAAGTATACAGTTATTAACAACTCTAACCCCAATTAATATCATTGTAAAAGTATACATTTGTTAACAACTCCAACTCCAACTCCAAACTGTATATTAACAACTCCAACTCCAATTAATTTGAGGTCTAGTTTGTACTTTTCCAAGTCAATATGGAGATAATTTTCACATGCAAAGAAAACTCATCAATATTTCATAAACACTTGACAGAAATCAAACTCATGACCATAATTTGATCAAAGATATTAAAGGCCGCTAAATTAATTAGATCAAAGACAAGAACCCATTGTTTGGTTCACAAACTTATTCTATTGGTATCTTCCTTTGGTGGTAAGCACCATTTATAGCTTAGCAAAGAAAAAGGATTTATAAAACTTGAGCTCTAGGACTCTATTGACGAAATTAGGAACACCAATAATGGAAGAGATGTGCATTCATATGCTTGTTTTGATGTGGTGGATCAACAGCTTTCACTTGGTATAGTATTAAAGGTAAACTACGTATCGTTTCACGTATAAAATTTTACCCTAAAAGACTAAGAATCATTGCTAAATTCTCTAGCTTCTCCTTTGGTTTTCCATTATTTTTCATGGTTTAATACACTGATTTGAACAAACAGCAGCCTTACAATAATGTAAAATTATTTGAACACGCTTTATAAAATTCTCTAGCTTCTCCTTTGGTTTTCCATTATTTTTCATTGTTAGGTAGGTGTGTGAGAATATAAATATCTAAATAGATATTCAATGGATAGATATGTGGCCCCCCTCGACGACCTCGAGGAGCATACATAGAAGAATGAATACTTTAAAATAGATGGTGCATGCACCTAGGATAATGTCTCATCAAGGTTTACCACTTGTTGTTGTATCTAGCTGAAGGTAAAAAAATCCTTTAATTCATATTCTATGATCTACTGGAACTACTGTAATTATAAAGCTATTGAAACTACTATAATTATAAAGTGATGGGTTTAATACAAATAAAAAAACATCATGCCAATAAATACATAGCCTAGTTACTATATTGGAGAACCAACTCAGTCAAAATTTAAATATAAGCCCACAAATTCTTGGAAGGTTATAGTTTCTTCACTTGTCAAGAACTAGTTCAAATATCCACTTGAAGGTTATAGTTTCTTCACTTGTCAAGAACCAGTTCAAATATCCACTAATAACTTGATAGTACGTATTTTCAAAACCCTGTTTTGTGCCATTAAATTTTGTTTTACGTTATTTAATAATATCATTTAATAAATCTTGTTTTAAGTTATTTATTATGTTATTTAATAAATCTTGTTTTATGTTACTTAATAATGAAGGCATTTAAGATATTTTCAACAAATATACAAAGAAAATTAACTGTACGTTAATTTGTTTAAATGAAAAAAATGCAACTTTCAAAGTGCCATTTAAACCTTGGTAAAAATTTGTGCCAACTCACAAAATTATATTATTTAATATATTATCAAGCTTTGGAGTGAAAAAACAGAACATTTCCAACTAACCCATGTTAAGAACACACACATTTAGTATTATGTCACTTTTTTAATACTAGAATTTGGAGATCTCTTTAAAGGCAAAAAAAAAAAAACAGACCATTTCCAACTACACACATTAAAAACACATTTAGTATTATGTCAACACATTTATTATGTCACTTCTTTGATGCTGGAATTTTTTGAGATCTTTCAAGCCAAAATGTTTTCACTTCTAAGATACAATTTACAAAGCAACTAATCTCAAAAATTTAAATGTGTTCTTAATTTGTAGACACATAAAGTCAGTCTCAAAAATTTAAATGTTTTCTTAATTTGTAGACACATAAAGTCAGTCTAAGATACAATTTACAAAGCAACTAATCTCAATAGTTTAAATGTGTTCAAATTTGTAGACACAAAGTCAAGTCAAAATAAAAGCATATTTTGTAGACACAAAGTCAGTCTAAGATAAAATTTACAAAGCAACTAATCTCAATAATTTAAATGTGTTCTTAATTTGTAGACACATAATCTCAATAATTTAAATGTGTTCTTAATTTGTAGACACATAAAGTCAAGTCAAAACAAAAGCATATAAGGTGCTTTCTAGTGAAAAGCTACAATAGCACCTCTACATTGAATGATGCTCCTCTACCAAGAATTCTTAACCATTTTATATTTCAGAAATTTGTGTAATTTTCTGTTTACAACTGTTTAGCTGTTAGAAATCATGAGCTTCACAAGTGATGCTTTACAAAAAGTTGATGTCACTAAGCATTACAGAACATTCAACAACAATATGCAAATAACAGTGAAAAGGAGGGTCAACCATCCTACTGAAGCTTTGGCACTCATAGCTGGATCTCTCCCTCTATAACATCATAATGCTTCCTGTTATTCAAATACACTCATTGATGTATTATAGCTTGATCTCATGTATGAGGTATAAACATCATAATACTGGTTCACTTCACTACGATCAGCAGTTACTCCAATGACAACTTTCCTGTACTAAGTTGATCTTGGCTCACTTAACTAGGATCAGCAGTAACTCCAATGCCCAACCTTTATGTACCTTGCTGATCCTCTGGCACTTATTGATGTATATAACTTGATATCCTTTGCTTCCTGTATGAAGTATAATGATCTCCTTTGCTCCCTGTATGACGTATAAACATCATGACACTGGCTCCACTACCCAACCTTCCGTACTAGTTGAATTTGGCCTCCATGAGGAAGTGTGACAGTCTCTGCATCACAACCTGCATATCAAGAAGGAGCAGTGGAATACAATCACCACCTGTACAACATGGTTGGATCGCTTTCTTCATCCTCTATGGCACCAGAAAAATTTGTCTGACTCAAAAGGATTAAATTGGAAACTTGCTGTGAACCTCTTTCAAGGAAATATGAAAGTGAAGGAATCACTATCGGATATGCAGAGGGCTCAAAGGGGAAAAAGGCAGCCACTTCCCATTTGACCTTTTCCAAAACATTCCTGGTATAATCCCTGGAGGAAACAATGGAATTGGACACTGATTTCCACCTTTAGAGGGGGGATAGATGTGGCAGCTGTGCAGTCTACTAAGCAACTGTATGGGTTGGAGTAGGCATTGATGCATGAAAAGCTTGAGAAATTGATGAACGCTGCATAGTGGAATACCACATCGGCTGCAATGGGCTGATATATCATTTCTCAACACCAAAGATTTCTGATATAACAATAATATAGGTTTATTTTTCTGTTCTTGCTTTGTTGATGGCTGACACTTCCATTGTGAACTTAATGTCCATTGAAGAAGGTTTTGAGCAAATGCTTCTGGAATTCCTGAACCAGAGGCAAGCTTAGTCAACAATTATATATATAGGGAAAACAAAAAAAGCAAGAAGCCGAGTCAAAAGAACTACCTTATGGAGCCATAGATGTCTCTAACGGCCACATCGGCTGCAATGGGCTGATATATCATTTCTCAATGCCAAAGATTTCTTCTATAACAATAATATAGGTTTATTTTTCTGTTCTTGCTTTGTTGATGGGCTGACACTTCCATTGTGAACTTAATGTCCATTGAAGAAGGTTTTGAGCAGATGCTTCTGGAATTCCTGAACCAGAGGCAAGCTTAGTCAACAATTATATATCTAGGGAAAACAGAAAAAGCAAGAAGCTGAGTCAAAAGAACTACCTTATGGAGCCATTCTGTTCCTGATTTGTTGATGGCTGGCACTTTCATTCTGAACCCAATGTCAATTGAAGAAGGTTTTGAGTAGATGCTTCTGGATTCCTAAACCAGAGGCAAGCTTAGTCTACAATTATATATAAAAGGAAAACAAAAGAGCAAGAAGCTGAGTAAAAGAACTACCTAATGGACCCATAGATGGCTGTTTCCCAGAGGATTCTTTTTCCTGGTCCAGCTCCAACTAAATGATACATAGTTTTAGTGTCATAAACTTCTCCGGAGCTCAAAACTGTAATATCTTCTGCAGACAAGATTGATATCTTTTGCGGACGAGATGGGTTTTCAGTTTCAATGTCACTTCCACGAAGCCCAAAACTGTAATATCTTTTGCAGATGAGATTGGATTTCATCTTTATTGAGAATTGTGATATGTCCTTGCAAACATAGATCCCAACAAAGATACAAGCCTCAATGTGATAAAGGAGTAAAGCAAGAGCCTCATTGTCTAGGTCCTTTGGATTGATATGAAACTGCATATCATTGATGAAATCAGACACAGTTGAACTTAATATAAAATTGTGCTTTATCATGAACATAACAAAATACAGACCCCCGATATTAATATGAAGCAAAGTTAATAAGAATAAAATACAGACCCCAAGTATTAATGTGAAGAAGAGATAAGCAGGTAGTCCATTACCCATCATTGCCTAACTAGCATACCCTATTAATAAGAAAAACAACATCATTGGCAAACACACATTAATTCCACCGATTAAATTGACCAAGTTGCAGCAATTTCAAATGTGAAGCATCCCTTCTAGAGAATATATCTTGGATAGAAACTAACATTTAATGAGAAAGTTAACCCTATAGTGCCTTGGAGGATAAAATGTAATTTCTATTACCATCTTTGTTTTGAGGATTGTTGTAGATCCTTGCAAACATCGACCCCAGCATAGGTACAAGCCTCAATGTGATAAAGGAT
>LPNX010639776.1:7255-38873 GCA_001517045.1 Pseudotsuga menziesii
GCGACGCGCGTGCTGAAGACTTAACGGACGCGGATGGAAACAGATTGTGGTCAAAGACTTGGAGGGCGAGGGTGGGTTCGCAAGAGAAAACAAAACGAAAAAAAACCATGAAAACTGTGAAATCGTTGTAATGAGGTTCGACGAACCTAAACGAACCAGATTTTTTTCTTGAGGTTCGACGAACTTCAAACCTGATGGTTGAAGTTTGCCGAACCTTGTGACACTGGTGAAAACCACTTATCTCAATCCCAAGAAGAAAATTTTCAATTCTGGAAATTATGTAGCTGTAAATTGCTCATACTCAACAAAATGAACAACATTGAAAATGGTGCTAAACTCTACATGTGTGGACTGCATGTTCACAATATGTTCCTCAAATTCTATGCAAAAATAAATCTTCTTTCTCTTTGGTTTGCATGCCCATTGTTATAGCAACAATCTGCCTGGAAAATAGGGCCCACTCTACTTGAAAATCAAGCCAGCCAAATGTCTGGCAGAAAGTACCTCAAATAGTATGGTTCCAGAGTTTATTGTTGTTGTAAATGTCCTCAAAATTCATGCCAGTGACAGTAAAATCGTACGAAATTGCATGGACGATATGCATCGTCAAAATCCCGCTCCTCGAAAATCATGCCAACAACCTTGGAATTTGTATTTTATTTTCACCTTGATTTTTGTGCCGCTGTAAAATATTTTACTGTTTAGGAATGTGAACCACAGTCTCTGTTACTCCTTCTCCTCTTCTCAAATACTTGACTTGCTCTCTCAAATTTGCTCTCCAACTCGCTTGGTAAGAAAATGAGGAATGGAGTGTTTTTTTTAAATTTTTCCCTTGTCTTTTCATTTCACCTTCCTAGGGTAGTTGAAAGGCCACTAGATCAAAGGCCCACATATAATCTATTGTTTTCTCATTAATTGATGAGAAAAAACACTTTTCTCTCTATCAAATATTTTCTCTTTCAGCTACACTTAAATTTATTTAAAATCTCACTTTATTTTATAAAGTGCATTAATTACTCGTCTCGAGTAATCAATACAAGGGTCATGTACTTATCCCATTTTAGTGACTAAGGCACAAAGTCACAATATGAACACTTCCCTAAATACAAAAATTCAGAACTTCTTAATGTCAAAAAACAATAAATAATAAACTCATAAGAGTTTGTTCTTATTAAATAACAATGTCAATTAAAATAAAATGATATTTTTAATATTTTAAATCGAAGTTATATATATATATGATTGTGGAATCATCAAATCATCGACCATAACATAACATAAAATAAAATTAATTATATATATATATATATATATAACTAATTTTAAAATATACACACTTCCTCATGTATGTAAATGTTTAAACATCTATAAAATTTGAATTTAATTTATTTGTAAAATATACTTTGAATCACAACCAAACCATAATCAAACAAATACACCTTTTTAAAATAATGGTTAATTTTCAAAACTAAATTATGATTATTATGGTGTTAAAATGATTAAACCATCCATCTTATTTATGATGTAAAATTGTTTACCACCTTTTTGTGAAAAAAATCAAATATAAGAAAACTAAATTATGATTATTATGTAAAATTGTTTGCTAACTTTATGTGAAAAAAATCAAATATAAGATAACTAAATTATGATTATTGTGATGTCATCATTAAAATGATTAAACCATCCCTCGTATTATGTAAAATTGTTTACCAACTTTATGTGGAAAATAATAAATATAAGACAACTAAATTATAATTATTGTAATGTCACCCTCTCAATGATTAAATCATCCCTCTTATTGATGTAAAATTGTTTACCAACTTCATGTGGAAAAAAACAAACCATATAGGACATTGATTACTCAAGATTCTAGACGCTCATAGCGGGGACTTATTTTAGATGTGTTGTATATATATATATATTATACTGGGACCTATTTTAGTTTTAGATGTGTTGTATATACTTTTTATTTTATTTATATATATAATATATATTTAAAAATGTTAGTGTATATATAAAAGTTTTATTAAATGTTGAAAGATTATTTTTTTTGTATTTTTTTATGAAGTTTTAAAGTTGATAAAATGTTTGTATCTCGAAGAATTCGATTCTTCTTTGTGCTTATAAAGCTATAGTTAAGATGGGTCTATGTTACGGAGAGAAATTCTTATGGCTTGGGGTACCACAATAGACAGCTTGACTCCAGAAATCAATCATTTCCAATATGCAATAAAAATCAAATATCTAACACTAAAGGATTAGACCTCGTACCTTATTTCGGATGGTTGAAGTAGATCCCTGTTGAGCTTTCTAACTTCAGCTTGAATTGATAAATTACTTCCTCAACAACAAGTAAACAAGGCAAGCATACTATATATCTTGCTGTTAGATCTATTCTAGCATATATAATCAACAATGTACAAGCATTTGAAATCACCCATGGATGAAATATCCATTCAAACATACATTATTGGACAGGAAAAGATATTTCTATTAATATAAAATCAGAGATTACAATGGATACAACCTCTATTGGCACGTTTGCGAATCGGAGAAACTGAATTCCCCACTTGGGCCTCCACCACCTCAATCCTCCATCTCTCGATAGCAAGTTCACAAGCAAAAGGCAAGCTTGGGAAGAACACAAAAGTGCTCCAAGGGACAAAGGGATGCAGACTCAATCACAAGTTCTGGCAACAATGGACTATAGTTTCTTTGCTCTCAATTCTCTCTTATGCCTTCAATGTACCAAAGAGCTCCTTATATAGCTTTTCAAAGGGGTAATGAAAGGTCAAATCCGAGCGATCTCAAGGCATATGGAAGGCCAAGAGTCAAGTGAGTTGGATCCATGTCAAGGAAAACTCCAAAAGGATTTAGATTATGCACACATCCCGATGTACACGGTTTTAGTGGTCAAACCCGCGTATATATGCGATTAGGGGTTTAAAAGTCGTGTATATGATTTTTCACATGTTTTTAGGGATGGTTAAGGAAACATCAAAGGACAAAAAATGGTCCAAGGGGTCTAAGGAGTCTGCAGAGGGACAAGGGAAGGCCATACAAGTGTGATTCACCTGGAGTGGTAAAATTAGCTATAACAGATGCCCCCTAATGTGTGAGGTCAGAGGGGTCATACGATGGCCGAAATACATTATAAGTCCATCCAGAAGTGGAGTGATGAAGGATCCCAAATGGAAGACCAGCCACCCAATCAGCATAGTACAATGATACAACTCTGCACATACTACAAATACATATAGCAGTCTCGAATACATAATAGTACAATGGCCATGAATAGGCATGATATAAGATATCACATAAGTGGTCATCGCCACATACAATATACATAGATCAGAATCTCCATGATGAATATATACAAAGGATCATGATCTCCATAATGCTCAAAGATATACAATGGATCAAGATATCCATAATAGCTGGAAATGTCTGACATATACTGGAATCAAGTCACGAGAGCTAAGATCTCATGAACACTGGCACAATCAAGGAGGTAGCATATAAGAGATGCCACCAATCTGGAAGGTATTCTATACAAACCGCTACGAGTACATGTCCTACTATGTGAATAGAGGTGTAGAGGTCGAACATAGTAGTCCATCGTCTGATTACCGGTCATTGAAGTATACCGTTAATAGACACGAGATCATCCACCGATAATGAAAATGGGAATCAAAATACTAGAGTGCAAACTAACAAGTGCGAATAGATGTGTTGAGGTCGAACACTTGAGAGGATCCATCGATCAAGGGACATTGATGTATTCCCAAAGACTGTCGATGGCGAGAGAACCTACCATTGATGATTGCAAGTCTCAAGGCACTCAAAAATGACTCTAGATTCCAATCCCAGAATAAATGATTTGAAGTCGATGGGATGAAATCCGCTGGAAGGAGGGCATTAAGGCATCCCCCATCATCCAACACGAGGTACTCAACAAAGCTGTATAATGTGGAAGGACTTGATCATAAGGTGCACGAACCAATAACTGTACCGAGAATGGTCGACATGCAAAGTCAAGATAACTGAGGAATGATCGACTCAGGTTTCAACTTCCTTCGAACAAGAGCATAACAGCGTATGGTGACTTACATAAAGGCAGCATAGACTCGATATACAAAACTGGGACATCTCTGCGACACAGGAGGCATCGACAGAGGCTCCATGGGGACTAGAAGCTTTAACCAGTCAGTGGAGATAAACTCAGATAAATGAGTACAGCTCCTAAAGTCAAACTATAAACCCAACCAACAGATGTGATATACAGTGCTTTGTTCTAAGGCGACACGACTCGACAGCTGCCAAAAGATAACATCTTTCCTTGTCCGGCTTTTTGGTTTTTTGATTTTTTTTTTTTGGACTTTTTCAAATATTTAAAAAGCTTGAAAAAGAATAAAATTGCTTTATAGTTACAGACTAGGAGGAGACAAGTGTCATAGGGGAAAACAAACTAGTTCCAAGCAGTGGAACATACCTATGCTCAATGCAAGGATACATGTGTAGGATAGCGACACTCAGTGAAAAATCCCCTCCCGGTAAATAGGGAATCAAGCTGCAAATGATATAAAATGGCTTTGCATGGCTAGACATGAGACAAGCTTGGGCTATATGGATGAAACTCAATGTCAAGGGAGTCGGCATAAAGCTCAATAAGGCAGGCAAAGCTCATGATAATGCAATTACAAATTGACATAAGGGAGTCCTGAGGGAAATAGGCCAGCAAAAGATCAAGAGGAGTATGAGGCTTTTGTGAAATGTCATGGCAATACTATACAACGGACTCCCACACCCTAAGGCACAAAACGTTAGCATGGGCACCAAATGCAAATAAGGCACTAACTAGGGTACCCATGTAAGGTCAATCTCTACCACTCATATCAGGCCACTTCTAAAACAACAAGAAGGTTCCGTGACATAATAGAGTGGGTTTGTACCTAAGGCGATAATGAAACGGTCATAAGGTCATGCAAAATGCAAACGGTGATGAACCTAACCTATATGTCAATTTAGACATGATACCTGAAATCGGCACGAACGGGTCAATCGAACGGCTGAAACGACACTCAAAAAGGTCTCCTACATCATAAATTAGGTAAAAAACGGTCCAAAATGATTAGAAATGGTCCAAACTATAGGAAAGGGGGTAAAAATTTTCAAAAATTTGAATTTTTTTTATAAATAGTAAATATTTCAAAACATTATAAAACATTTGAAATTTTTACCCAATTGAGCTCAGATTTTCAACAGCGAATTCTAAGAGATCCAGTCGGCGGAATCCACTACCATTTCTTCTAGGTACTTACCCATGCTCTTCTCTCCCATTTTGATGCAATTTTTATCAAATTCCATGGTTATTTGGGATTTCTAGGCCAATCCAAAATAGGCGCTGCGGCCCACACGAAAATCGAGGGTTTTTTCGCGTATAGGGCCGGCTATACGCGGAAAATGCCCCCAAACCTGTGTACATATGTGGTTGTTTGGCAAACAGTCGCATATGCGGTCGTGCATGAGGTTTTTTAAGTATTCTAATGGGTAAACTTGCAATTTTTTGTGCGGGGTGGTCCTAGAATGGAGAGAGCGTGAACATGATGATGTAGAGGAGGCAGTAAGGGCCGATCTAATGGCTCAACAAGCGCTACGTGCATGTGGGCTCTACAAATTTTGGTGTCTTGGTGGCTTAAGGGCCAAACTAGGACTATTGCAGATGCTGGTGGATTACTGGGATCCAGACTCAGAGTCCTTCCAGATAGATGGGATGTCCCTCACCATAGACGTGGAGGACATATACTTTATTACTGGACTTTCCCAACGGGGGGAAGTAGTGAACCTACGTTTTCGCGGGCCCGGAGGTGGCCTGACTATAGATGAGTACATTGCGGTGTACTGCTATCCGGACACGGAGAAGGTGGGGAGTCAGATCCCAACCAACTCTATATAGGTGCTGGGCCTAAAGGCCATCCTACTGACACTGGGCAGGATAGCAGGCTTGAATTCACTCCACCAGGCCTCGCGGCCTCTGATGTTCTATGCAGTGGAGTGCATGAGACCCACGGTATATGACTGGAGCACTACACTACTGAGCAACATGAAACATCAGCTCAGTGAGTATAAGATGGGCAAAGTGCGAAACTTCGGTTTCAGCAGTATACTGAGCACGTTTTTCTTCAAGCGTGTTCCAAGATTGAGCCCTAAAGTTGACGTTCCTCTACACGGGGTTCGAGATCCAGCCCAACGGCGTTGGGCGGATGCGATGTGCAGACTGGGGGGAGGTAGGGTGTCCAACCCCTATCTAGCTGAGTTCTTCTCGTGGTGGAAACAATAGATAGTTGCCATCGATGACTACCCCTATGCGGGGATAGATTTTCAAGGGGACCCGAACATGCCGCTACCACCAGGATCGGCGTACGGTGACATAGGTAACGAATCTCGACCCTCTCTTTAAATTTTTGAGTTTTTTTTTTGTGTGTTTTCTGATTATATGAAATCAAAAGACATGTTTTTGGGTGACAATACATAGTGACATCTACCATATGCATGTAGATGTGGGACCACAGCGGCCTGAAGGCTTCCCTCATCATAGACGGAGGGGAAGAGGAGACGATATCACGAGTGTGGATGCGGAGCGGACGCTCCAGAGCATTCATGCCAACTTTGTGAGGCTGACACACCGAGTTCCCATGGCACAAGTCGAGGACTTTTCTGAGGCTATGCAGGGCCAGGTGGTGGGTGTACCACGAGCATGGGTGCGATTATTTCGACGGCTAGCTAGAGCCATAGTGACATTCCATGATCACAACCCCCCTCCTCCTCCATAGGCTTAGATAACTAGGAGTGATACATTTTGTATTATCGTGTATTATATTCTGGTGGCTTGAGAGCCCCATTTTTGTATCATGACACTATGTATTACCACATTTTGGATGTATATAAAAACTTTTATGATGATTGGTTTATTTATTTACATGTGTAAAAATTTGTGTTTGTGATGAATTTATTGTGTATGAAACAAATGCCAATCTAACACGTAGTTAGCATATGAGTCAGCAACTTGATTATTAATTCTTGGAATATGTATGTATGTTATATTGTCAAATTGTCGTTCTAATAATATTACACATAAGAATCTTCTTAATAACGTCGGATCTCTAACATGGTACAAACCATTAAGCTGTGACACTACTAACTCCGAATCAAGACGTACCTCAAGAGAGATAACACCATGTAAAATGGCATCCCGTAGAAGCTCAATAATGACACTATATTCAACAACATTGTTTGACGATGGTCATAAACATATGCCTCCTGAAGACAATACCTGACCCATAGGAGTATAAATCACCCAAGCAGCAGAGGCTGAGTGTTGAGTGTGACGGCTCGCACCATCCGCGAATCCTATGTAGGTGGAAGATTCCATTGACATCTACCAAAAGAAACGGAAACTAATCACAAACCCAATCACGATAAGAAAAATACCTAACTATGCAAAACCGTACAATAATATACAATAACCAGCCTTGGTTGAAAATCATGCATAGTACTTCTTGAGATAGAGCCCATTCCTAGGCTCCGCCAAGGCCGTTCCCTCATAATCCACTAACTCATAAGCACCCTTCTCTAACACACGTTTGACGACGTAAGGACCACGCCACATGGGGTTAAACTTTCTTGCCCCCAAAGTGTTCTTTCGGTTGATCCCACAAAAGGACCAAGTCTTCCTCACTAAACCTCCTTGGATGGACAGACTTATCGTACTGGACCTTTATGCGACGTTTATTTACTTCTAGAGCCACCAAGGCATCTCAACGCTACTCATCAAGTTGCTCAAGGTGCACCAAACGCCCTTCCAATGGGGAAGTGTCTGGTAAGAGCTCTACAGCTAGTTTCAAAGAAGGAATCTCGCATTCAACCGGCAATACCGACTCCACTCCATGTACAAGCTGATATGGAGAAAAACCCGTGGCAGTCTTAACAACGGTTCTATATGCCCACAAAGCAGGATATAACATGATGTGCCAATTATTCTTGCTTTGTGCGATGGTTCGTTGGAGAATGGATTTGAGTGATTTGTTCACTGCTTCTACCTGTCCATTCACTTGAGGGAAGTAAGAAAAGGAATGCTCTTGCTTGTACCCTAACTTTGATGCCAACTCCTCCATCATACGATTCTGAAAGTGTGAGCCATGGTCAGTGACAAGCTCTTTCGGAATCTCGAACCAAGTAATAATCTGGTTGAATATGAAGTGCATGGCTGTCTCACCGTTGGATTTAACTATAGGCATAGCCTCAGCCCATTTCGTGAAGTAATCAACAGCCGCTATGATATGATGATTGCCCCCAACTGAAGCTGGGTTGCAATCCATAAAATCAAGCCCCCACTTAGTGAAGGGACCGGCGGTGATGATGGGATGTAACGGGGCAGGTTTCGAGCGCATATTACGTGCAAACATCTGGCAAGGGTGGCACCTCTTGACCGCATCTACACAATCTTTAAAGATCGACGACCAGAAATAACCCACTCTTAAGATTTTTTGGGCTGTAGAAAGCCCAGATAAATGACCACCACACGCCCCTCCGTGGCAATCATTCAGCACTACCTCAGCCTCATCGTGAGTTAAACAACGACATAAAATGGAATCTAACCCACGGCGATATAAAGTGTTATCCACTATGAGGTAATTCTTAGACACGTGACATAATCGTCGTCGTTCATCCCGTGAGAGGTGAGTAGGGACCTTCAATGTTTGTAGATATATAATGATATCCCCATACCATGGATCTAAAGTTGAGATTAAGAAGATGTGCTCATCGATAAACGTATCTTCACAAACCAACTCCTTGGCCTCACTTGGGAAATCCGATATAAGCTTTGCAAAAATTAACGATTTCTTCGATTTTGCCGAAACAAAATCGAGATCGAATTCTTGCAGGATGACAATCCATTTATTATATTTTCCCCCAATCATCCTTCGAGTGAGGACGAATTGAAACGGATTGACATGGGCTACAACCAAGGTTTGGCGAAGGAGAATATAATGTCTCAACCATTGAACCGCATGTATGGTAGCTAAGGCAAGCTTCTCAACATGAGAATAACGAATCTCCGCATCAATAAGATTCCATCTCAGATAGTATATGACATGCTCTTGGAGCTCCTCATCCTCTTGAACCAAAACCATACCAATCGTCTCCATGGACGCGGCCACATAAAGTAGAAAATCACAGCTATAGTCTGGGGGACTAATCACCGGGGCCGATGCTAGGGTTCGTTTGAGCGCATCAAAGGACTCCTGGGCTCGCTCATCCCAACAAAAGGTGGTGTCCTTCTTCAAAAGACGCATGAAGCCTCTAGTAAAATTGGCAAAATTGACAACGAATCTCCGTAAGAAGTTTGCCATGCCTTGCAAACATTGAAGATGACGAATATTTTTCAGGGGAGAAAACTGAAGTATTGCCTCAACCTTCAAAGGGTCGACTTTTATACCCTCCTTAGAAACGATGAATCCTAATAAGCGACCTGACTTCACACAAAATATGCACTTGTGAGGATTTAACCTAACCAAATAATGGCGGCACCTTTCGAATACCAATCTCAAATGATAGGAATGACGCATTCTCATATGAGAATGAGCAGCAAGGTCATCCAAAAATACTTCGATAATCGACTTGAGATCGTGGAAAATCAAGGTCATTTCCCGCTGAAAAGTAGCTCTGGAATTTTTAAGGCCAAAAGGCATTTTCCGATATGCAAAATTTCCTCAAAGACAAATAAATGTGGTCTTATGTTGGTCCTCAGGCTTAATTTGTATCTGATTATATCCAAAAAAGCCATCCATGAAGGAAAAAACCTCGCTACCTGCACACTGATCCAAAATCTGATCAATAAATGGTGTGGGGAAATTGTCTTTAGGACAGGCACATTTCAAATCATGGAAATCAGTACATATGCGGATCGCTCCCTGCTTCTTATCCACCGGAACGGGGTTTGAAACCCGCTTCGTCAAGGGAACGGGATATATAAAACCGGCTTTCAACAGTTTCTCTATCTCTGCCTTAATCGCGGGTGCTTTCCTAGGATTCACTGCATGCAAGCGTTGTCAAACAGGCTTAGCGTTGTGATAAGTTTTAATCTCGTGTTCGACAATGCGAGGGTCGATACTTGGAATTTCATCGTAATACCAAGCAAAGATATCACAAAATTCTTTAAATAGCTTGGTGTATTCTTGAATCTCATCATGGGAACATTCTGCCCCAATATAGACATTCTCTATCCTGCTAGGATTGCAAGAGATATTGATAGGAATCATTGGAGATATATTTGCCATGTTTCCATCAGCCATCGGACCAGGAGAGCTTAATGGAACCATAGGACTACCAATTCTCTCACTAAGAACCTCCCTAAAGTCCTCACGCTCCAAGTGGTCAAGCTCAGGAAGAAAGTAAGATCTATGATGGAGCTCTTCCCATGGTGGCTCAACTCCCGACATGGCCTCAATAATCGCTTCGTCTGAAGGAAAAACACTATCAAGGCAGTCGTGTGCATGAGAAGACTGTACTGCCCATGCAGGCAGCACATAAGGGTCCTCCTCCTCCGTTTGTGAAGAGGAAGGACTAGGCTTTGCAACACACTCAATATTAGCTTGATAAGCTACCATAGTTGCAGGCAACGTTACGTCCGTCATGATGGGCTCACTCGAAGTATTCGGTGTAGGAAGAAACCAAGGATCTTCCCGAAAAGACACCGATCTCATAGATGTCAAAGCCTCACCAGAACTAGACCCTATCATAAGGATAGGTGCAGGACAACTAAATCTTCCCATGAGGGATGGATACATACCCACACCCACACTCCCAGTTGCCAGCTGAGAGTGCTCTACGATCGGGATCGAAGCTCCTGAAGATGCGGTAACCGATGAATTCTCGAATGACGTTTGATCAATCGTAACTATCTTCCCATTAAATGAAAAGCACACAACACGAATTAGGGAAGAAGCTACGGCTTGCATACTGTACATCCAATTCCTACCTAGCAAGAGATTGTAGTCAAGGGGCGCATCAACCACCTCGACCTCTATCGCAACGGTCTTCCCTCCCAAACGGACCTTAAGGGAAGGAAGGACCTGTGCGGCCTAAACGATCTCCCATCGAACACAGTTAACATGGTCACAGACTTAGACAACTCAGGGGAACGTAAACCCTTCCAACATGATAAAGACATCACTGAAGTAACAGCGCCTTCGTCAATCACAGTGCGCTTGATGGTCATGTTAAGACATTCTACGTGAATCAAAAGAGACACATAGTAAGGCAAGCGAGGCTAAAGTCCTGCAGTTTCAAATTTAATCACGGAGGAAGAATTATCATCATTCACACCAAGGGCAGAAAGCAAAGCCTTCCTTTGCGAAGGACAACTCTGAAGCACTTCCAGTGCAGACATCGCACAAGGAGTATGGCCCAAATCCTCGACAACTGAATAGTTCTGGGCAGCTCGGGCATTAGGATTGTGCCTCGAATGCTTAAGGACTCCTTTAGGAATGCGAGGTGTAGCTTCAGGTTTATCCACAGGTTTTTCAATACGCAAAGGAGTCCCTGATGGATCAGGCTCCTTTCCTGGGTTGGGTTGTGACGAACCATAGTCCTTCGCACGGGTCACAACTTTCGCAGCACGAACCATGTTAATGCAACCATGACCACTAACCTCCAACGGATCTTGATCACCACCAGACTGATCATGGGTCCTCGAGTTCATATTTTTATTGTGAGGTAAAGGGTTAGTTAGCACAGCTGGGCCCTGTGCCAAGAATCTCGAGGCTTCATCGATACGGGGGCACAAGTAAGTGAGGTGATCGTCCTTACACAACTTGTAAGGGAATTTCACTTTACGTTTAGCTTGCTTGTCCCCCCCAGTATCACGGGCGTTCTTGCCATTATTAGCATTCTCATTCCTATTCCCACCCCTATGATTATTCTTACCCTTGTTTTTATTCCATCTGGGCTGCTGGTTACCTTCTGGTCTGACGATTGCACTGAAAGCACACTCGCCATTTGGGCAGGTTGAGACGAGGCCGTGGCTTGTCCCGAAGCAGATTTGTTGATTGAAAATTGACTAACTTGTTTTGCAACCGAATCCGTAGGTTTAGCACTCGCACAACCCACAATGCCATCGGCATGTCATCCAGGTTTAACTTTGGGGTCAAAACTAGAACGCGGGGTATTGGGAATGATCTCATATAACAAACCGGACTGAGCATAAATCAAATCCAGTTCCTCTGCCCTAAAAATGGCTTGTTCCTCATTTTGCACTCCGGATGTAGACACATCCTTCTCTATATATGGCAATAGCGACTTAAGGAACCATTCGAGGAGGAATTCTGATGGTATAAAGGCTTTAATTAACCTCTTTCGTCTATGCCACTCTTGGATATGATCCGAGATATGTGTGGCTTTATCCTGCCGAAATGTCAACAAGAGTTCAGTACCAATGTCATAATGCACTGGTAGCTGGAAGTGGTTAAGAAAAGTCATCGCTAGGTCATCGAACAAAGCGAATGCCCCCCTAGGTAGCTCTATATACCATTTCGCGACAGACCCTGTAAGGGTGCGTTGAAATAGTCTCAAACGGATTGAATCTTTATGTAAGGAATTCGAAGAGCACCATAGGTGAAAGGTAGTAACATGTTCACTCGGATCCTCTCTCGGTTTTCCCTCGAATTTGGGTATGTCCTAGGGAAGCTTAGTAGGGACAGTCAGCCAAGCCGGGTCATGAGCTACAGGATCATTCATCAATCTCGACAATTCAGGAAGATTCAGCGTTGCGAGGAAAGGGAGCCTAGGATGATGAGGTCGATGGACCGCTCCCTGATAGTTCTGATTCACATGGGTCTAATTATCACCATGGCCTTGGCCATAGTGCCCTCCTCCCGTTTGACCCGTATAGGGTGGCATGGAAGCACCATAGTGTGGTGTACCTTGACTATTCGGAGCTACAAAGCCGTAATTTGGAGAGCAAGCAGGTTGTTGATACCCGCCCCCATAAGGTGAAGAACCCTATCCATACCGCGTCCCATAATAAGGTCCACAAGTCATCGCATGCGATGTCCCATGAGACACTCCGTAATTAGGAATATACGGTCTAGAAGTAGGAATATACATACAAGAAGTAGGAATATATGCTCCGGAAGTAGTAACATGACCTCTAGAAGTATGAACATAACCTCCCGAAGCAAAGGGCGGTATGTAAACTTGAGACATAACTGGTCTAGTAACAACAATACGAACATGACTCGTAGCAACGTTCCGGCCCGAAGGACCATGTGAATGAAGTGGAGGGTGAACATTCTAAGAACTAGGGGGATGGAGGGACCTGAGTAATTATGTACGTGTTATTCCCTATAGTCACTCATCTTGGATCCGGTATCCTAATAGGATCACTAACCCTAGACCTAGGAGGAATATGTGATGTAGCTTCCATTGTTGGGATGGAAGGTGCAATGTGACTTGTGCTCCCAAACCTCTCCGCATGGTAAGGAATGAGAGTGCCCCCAGGCATAGTGCTAGGCTCAAACTCAGATTCGACATGAAATGCCAAATCATGTGTGGGAAAACCAGACATACCATAACTAGTGCTCGCGGGTTCAAAATGAGTCTCATCATCTTCTGGCATTCCATATCGGCGATGCGTCAATGGGGAATCAACCCTAGAGTAATTAGGTCTATCATGAAAAGTACCTATCTCAGAAATCACAGGACTTAACTCAGTCAAGTCGGGTGAAGGATCATAGTTAGGAGTAAACTCCCCATCTTCCACATGAATGGGAGAAGGTGGTTCAGGAATACCTTCAACGTGGTCTCCCATGGTGTGTGAATCAATGTGTGAAGTAGTCCACCTAGACTGTCTATTTCTCTCTCCCAACGGAGGAGTAGATGTATAAGGCGAAAGTCCTGCTAAACGACGAGAATGAGGAGGAGCCGCACCCGAATCCACACTGACTCAAAAAATATAAAAGACTCTCTATCTATGCAAACCCTAGGCAAGCTAACATGCACAGAGCAATCACTAATAAAATCTAAAGCCAAACACAAGCAATCAAGGGTAGGATAAGTGAGCTCCCGAATGAAGCATGTATGTCTCGCCTAGGAGAGGCTTGAGACTCTCATACACAACAAGCGGAAGTACGTAACCAACTATTGTGGCCCTCAGCTTCAACGCGTAAAGAAACTGTGATGTCTGACCCCAACCTGGTCAGGACACCCGTAGAATAACCCCTGCAAAGTACCCCCTTGATATCCTAGGTAAGGCCACTAAGGTCACCTCAATATAATCAATGCTTAGGCAGACAGTCGCAGGCGAGATTGACCGTATGGGCAGGGTAGCAAAACCTGAAACTCTCGACAGAGCCCCCAGATACGAATACAATCCTGGAAATATCTCTGGTGCTACTCAGTTATGACTAGAGGTCATCCCAATCAATAACCACTCACGCTGCCTCGTGCTTAACTCCCTTTTGAGAGGAGGATCCTGAGAAACACTGGTTATACCAAGGAATTTCACACACTCATCTGGACAGACACATACATGTTGTTGTTTAGTGGTCTTGGAGAATTGACTCACAATGAACTATTCCAAGACCCTAAAACCTAATCTTGTTGGTGAACCCTATCAAATAAAATAGTGTAGTTCATTTTAATTTAGCGTTGATTTTAATTGGCTTTATTACTCAAAAGAAAGAGATGGTCGTGCAATTAATGGCGTTATGACACAACATGAAGTAAAATGCACACCTAACAATCAATGCAAATGCATTGTGTCCATGAAAAACAGGGTATGCTACTATGTGAAATGCATAATTTTCTTCAAATGATAAATGCAAACTTTTCTATATGAAATCTTGACTAATACTCCAAAGCAAATCTAGTGCAAGTATAATGCAAAATGCAATATGCAATGCATAATGATAAGCAAATATTTTTGGATTTTTTGAAATAAAAATGAGATATAAAAGCAAAAGAATGGCTCTACAACCCCCAGACTTTGCAAGCACACTCAAGTAGCACTCAAGCAAAGCACTAAGGTAAAAGAAATCTAATGCATTAATCCCAAAACCAAAAATCGAAAATGCAATGACAAGAACATTCATAAAAAGGAAATTTTACCCTAAAAAAAAACGACTCTGGTCAGAAATAGAGGTGTATATAGACTCTAGCAGTATCAAAGGAGACTCAACAATCATCAAAATTCACCCAGCAACCATCTATCTTCCTCTAGAAGGCAAAACTAAGGGCATACGTGACTGTTCGTAGTAAACCCGCGTGTGTACGCGGAAATAGCAGATAAACCCGCGTATATACACGACTGTGAGTTAAAAACTCGCGTACAGGAAGAAAGGTGCATGAAAATGAAGGCAAACAGACAAGTTGAGACAAACTTCACACCAATCAGACACTACCAGGCAAACATGCCCCCAGACCCGACACAGAAACAAGAGAAAAAGAGCAATTCAAAGTCATTGAATGCCTATAGAAAACCCCCAAAGGACAACTACTAGGAACTCCCCAGTAGAGTCGCCAATTCTGTTACGGAGAGAAATTCCTATGGATTGGGGTACCACAACAGACAGCTTGACTCCAGAAATCAATCATTTCCAATATGCAATAGAAATCAAATATCTAACACTAAAGGATCAGACCTCGTACCTTATTCCAGACGGTTGAAGTAGATCCCCGTTGAGCTTTCCAACTTCAGCTTGAATTGATAAATTACTTCCTCAACAACAAGTAAACAAGACAAGCATGCTATATATCTTGGTGTTAGATCTATTCTAACATATATAATCAACAATGTACAAGCATTTTAAATCACCCATGGATGAAATATTCATTCAAACATACATTATTGGACAGGAAAAGATATTTCTATTAATATAAAATCAGATATTACAATGGATACAACCCCTATCGGCATGTCTGCGAATCAGAAAAACTGAATCCCCCACTTGGGCCTCCACCACCTCAATCCTCCATCTCTCGATAGCAAGCTCACAAGAAAAATGAAAGCTTGGGAAGAAAACAAAAGTGCTCCAAGGGACAAAGGGATGTAGACTCAAGCACAAGTTCCGGCAACAATGGACTATAGTTTCTTTGCTCTCAATTCTCTCATATGCCTTCAATGTACCAAAGAGTTCCTTATATAGTTTTTCAAAGGGGTAATGAAAAGTCGAATCCGAGTGATCTCAAGGCATATGGAAGGCCAGGAGTCAAGTGAGTTGGATACATGTCAAGGAAAACTCCAAAAGGATTTGGATTATGCACACATCCCGATGTACACAGTTTTAGTGGTCAAACCCACGTATATACGCGATTAGGGGTTTAAAAGTCGTGTATATGAATGTTCACATGTTTTTAGGGATGGTCAAGGAAACATTAAAGGACAAAAATGTTCCAAGGGGTCTAAGGAGTCTACAGAGGGACAGGGGAAGGCCATACAAGTGTGATTCACCTGGAGTGGTAAAATCAGCTATAACAGTCTATGTTGGTTCCAATCGCACTGACCGCATTAAAACAATGTTTCTTAAAAACAAAAATTACCATAGTGAAATCATCTCATCCAAAAAAATTTAAAAAAAATTTACACCATTTTCCATTAATTCAAGATATTGTTGTGAATGTGAGACCATATCTATCTTTATTTCCAATATATATAGTTGTTTTCTTCAATGTTAATTCTTGTGACTTATGTATTGTCAAACCCCAAGGAAGTTTCATTGTAAAATTTTCTTATATGAATGATGAATTACACGTGTTTATATGAATGATATCATACAAAATGTAATATTACTGAAATCAATGCATCTTAACAATACTATTAGATGATATTGCATTTTCCAATGCATAAATTCTAAATTAGAGGGATGCTAGATCATAATGAAAATATCCTTCTAAATACATAGATCATTAGATTGCATATGTCTGTCATTGTAAGCATTGCATCTTAACAATAGCATGAACATTCTTGAAATTAAAGTAATGCAACAAACTTGGATTATTAAATTCCCACATTTCTACTTGGCTATCTATGGTAATTAAATCAAATTAGGTTTTTAACTATTTAACATAATTATGATATCATACACAATGGCACTAAAAAATGGATTAACAATGGTTGTTATTCTCTAACAATAATGAATATATGTCATTCTACTCAACTAAATGTGATAATTTAATCAAATTAGGGTTTCAACTATTTAACTTAATGATATAATACAAAATGTAATATCAATGAAATCATTGCTTCTTAAGAATATTATTATATCATATTTCATTTCTCAATGCACACATTTCAAATAAAATGGGTGTTAGATCATAACCCAAATCTCCATATGAAGACATAAACACTACATAGATCAATAAATCAGACGTCCCTTGGTGTAACTAAATTAGATCAGGGTTTCAAGCACTTAAGGGTTGTGATTCTATCTACTTGACTAAGTATGTAAACTGAATTAGATTAGTTTTTTGACAGTTTAACTAAATGATATCATACATAATGCAAGAACTAAATGATATCATATAAAATGGCCACAACATTTGGATGGAAAACTTTGTTCAAAACTAATGTATTAATCATGAGCTTTTGGGTCCAACAATAACTTGATAATATGTCGAACTCCTAGATTATGGCTGAAGAGTGTCCTTTATGTGAAATAGAATAGGGTTTCAAATGTTAATAACACCTTAAAAAGAAGAATGGAGGATTGGGATGCTTGATCTCTCCAACCACCCAATTAAAGTAATAACTTAAAACCTTTCACTCTTAAAGATAGACATTTAAGACAAAATTCTTGTTACTTACTAATGGTTGGAGACCACTCAAAATGGTCTATGATTCTTTAAATATTCAATACTCATGGGTATAAATTAAATATGCGTTATGTTATTTGCCCATATCGACACCCTGCAATAGTGTTCAGGGAAAGCCTTTCTTCATGTTATTAGATGACAAATTGTAAATCACAAATAGTCTATAACTAACAACTCTATAATGATCAGGGATAAAATAATAAAATGTGAATGTTCATTTGAAAAAAAATAGAACCTTTGTAATCATGGCATTTTCAATATTTCATTTGAATATATAGCCTAAAAACTAATCTAAGTGAAACTCACTCTTATTGTAATTCCAATCTTTATATCATAGATACAAAACTTGTTAGTATGGTTAAATAATGGGCTAATAGTAGGAGAAAACCCTCACTCAAAGAAATATATTGGAATTTTAATAATCTATATTGCATGTTACAAATTTGCAGTTTCTTGACTGATCGTGAAGAAAAGAATATCACCATAATCTCTATTTCTTTTAGTGAAAAGTAGAAAAGACTTATTCAATATGAATGGAGTCATGTTGTGGCATTATGAATAAACAAATTATTGAGTTTAAGATGTAAAATTTCATTAAAATAAATTTCAACTTAAAATGGGCCTTTTAATCCAAATTCAAATTTCATGTCATCATATGTTAGCTAATAAAATTGCTTTAAATTTGAAATAACGGATAGGTCTTAAACAATTTGTTAATATAAATTTGGGGATAGGTATCATAAAAAAACTAATTTTTTTGTCCGTATTTTCGACATATCTCTGTGTTTTTACTCAAATTTTGATCGAGAGAGCTCGTTGGATGCATAATTCCGCATCCAACGAGTACCCACTCGGCATACATTTTATGGAGCCCGCTACCCCAAAAACAAGAAATACTTGAAAAAAATGTGATGATGACATCAACATCACATTTTTTTTTCTAGGTATTTCTTATTTTTGGGTTAGCGGGCCTGTCAAAAGTATGTTGAGTGGGTACTCGTTCGCATCCAACAAGCTCTCCCGATCAAAATTTGAGTAAAAACACAAGGAGATATGTCAAAAATATGAACAAAAAAAGTAGGTTTTTCTTTTCTTCCTCCAAAATTAATAAATTTGATTTATTATTTTAACAATTATTTCATTATTTTTTTTAGGAAGCCCATTTTAAGTTGAAATTTCCTCTAATGTGTTAGAATTTAGATTAATTCTTGAAAAAATATATGATAGTTGTTAAGTTTTTTTTTATTGGGTGCTTTTAAGGGTATTTGAAGATGATGAATTTATTTATGCATTAAAAAAACATGATCTGAATACTTCAAAATTCAAAGTTATTGAATTTTTTTAGGGAATTTTCATTAAAAATCACCTAAAAAGCTCAAAGCGTTTAACAAGTAGACTAGTCCTATTTATAATAGATTAAATATTTTTTTATTAAGTAAACTATAGAAAATAAAAAAATCAAATTCATACCCATCGAATTAATCCATTGGATAAATTACAATATGTTGAACATAATAAAGTAACCATGGACATGCATTCTTTGTATAACATTAGCATGATAAATATTTATTTTATTAATTTTATTATCTAAATATGTTTTTTATTGGGTTTTAACATATTTAGTAAATCATCTTAGTCATGTTGAATTATATAGATTCTAAATAGTGAAACTATTTTTTTTTCTTGCTTTCTTCTTTTTAATATATATCTCAAAAACAATTGTTCTCTTTTCCTTCTTTATATATAAAGAAAATTAATACTAAGAATCCATGATCCATCGGATTTCAACTTGAGTGCATTAAAAGTTTTTAAAGAATGCATTTATCAGTTTGTTTGATTCATGGAACAACATTAACAGTAATTAAATGCTTAGAACAGAAATGAAAAGCAACACTGATAAACAGATATAAAGAGAAACACAGATTCAGAGAGTCACAAACACAAGTTGATAACGGAGTTCACCTCCTTCACTGGGCTACATCTCCGGGTCCCTATCCAATGGGTACCGATCCAATTAATCTCTTTAAAATGGTACAAAAATGGTTCTGGAATCAACTTCAGCAACTGTAAACAGAATGACGTACAAGTCTTTAAGACCTCTCTTCTAGAAATTACAATTAGCCTTCAAAAGGCAAAGAAAGCTAAAGTATAATAGAGAATGTCGACTTCCACAGCAACAACATCTACAAGCTTTTCATAACAGAAAAACGATGCTCTGTGCTCTAAACAATCTAAATCCCCCTAGAAATGTGGCCAGCATCGTATATTTAAGCGTTCAGTGGGAGGATAAGTAACGGGTTCGACTCGTTTGCTACCCGTCTTTTCATATTCCATATATGCTATCTTTTAACTTTCGTCGAAACGCTTCAACTGGCTGCACATCTCATATTACATTCATTTCTGTTTCGCCAAATGTCGCAACGGTTTCCAATAGTTCCATCTAATACCATATATGGTATTGCTATCCCGCCACACAATGGATACCGTTACATTTAGAGCTGTCCCAAATGTTATATCCGCCAAGACTGAACCATATGCTAATAATGGAATAGACGTTATAGCCATCCTCTAAAGTTTGCTGCAGCATATAACTGTTTCATATGAGAACTTCGCTATATAACTAATCCGCTGTCACAACATACAACTAAACTCCACAATGTCATAGCATCGATATATATGTCACAGCAAACGATATATATACGTCGTAGCGATCGCGATATATATATCGCAGCAACTGCGATATATATAGGTCGCAGCAAACGTGGTCGTGCACCCTCATCTAACCGCCATAATAGTGCCATTTAACCGTGCACAAGACCGCTAGAGGGTATACACTTGACCATGCGGGCTTTTCACAAACCATACGATGTTCCACTTGACGGTGCACAAACTGCGCGGACCATGATATAACTGCGCAGCAACTGCGCGGCCCATGCTATAATCTGCACGGCAACTGCGCGGCCCATGCTATAATCTGCACGGCAACTGTGCGGCCCATGCTATAACTGCGCGGCCCATGATATAACTGCGCGGGCTTGCCATAAATGTTAAAGGGTAACCATCGGACTGGGCACCGTGGATTTTGGTTATAATATATATATATATATATATAACATTGCACAAATTAGCATATATGTGGAACTTTGCACCGTTTGAATGGTAGATGGAACATACATTAAGGCTAGTCTCGCATTATGTTTAGCATGTGAGTTAAAACATATGTTATGTTCTTTGAACAGTAACCATTGTACCATATTGGATCAGTGTAATTTTTTTGAAGATGAATAATCCACCGGATCATTCCTCCGCATTGGAGAGCTTTTGGACCACCAAAAGATTGAATCATTCTACAAGTAAGTGAGGGTACAGCTTCCTCACTTTTCCAATATCCATCCATCTTGCTTTGCTAGGATGCATGCCTTTAAGCCCCACTCAAAGGTACTCAACATTCCCCCTTCGTGAAGTCCTTACATTTCTGTCAAGAATAACATCATCTTGCAACTCTTTCATGTATTCAGGTGCCATATCATCGACTGAAGGAATCTGTATGTTAGTTTCTTCATCCATGATCATAGGAGGCTCATACAGTTTAAGATTCTCAACATTGACAACTGAATAGATTTGCATGTATGGAGGTAAATTCAAGCGAAAAGCATTAGTACCGATCTCTTCCAAGATCTCAAAAGGACCATACCTAATAGGTTTAAGCTTTTTACCTTCACCTTTCATTCTTCTTTGGTGATATATAACCAAACGCTGTCACCAACCTGAAATTGATGATCAACTCGATGCTTGTCATGCCTGGCTTTGTACTTTGCCTGGCTCTTCTCCAACTATTCCTGAACTGCCTGCTACACTGCTTGGATTCTTTGGATGAATCTTAGAGCTCTATCTACATCATGATGTCCATCCACTGCATCTTTGCCAAAAGAGAAATCCATCGGTGTTTTTGGTAGATAACCAAAACAAGTTTCAAAAGGAGATCTTTTCATGGAAGAATGAACTGCATGATTGTAAGCATGTTGTATATACTGCAACTGCTCATCCCAAAGTTTAGGATGATTACTACAATATCCTCTGAGCAGCTGAACCATTGTTCTGTTCACTACCTCTATTTGCCCATCGGTCTGTGGATGAAAAGCTATACTTTTATTCAGTTTAGTATCCATAAGCTCCCATAAAGTTGACCAGAATTCTCCCAAGAACCGAGAATCTCGATCAGATACAATAGACATGGGTAGCCCAAAATGTACCCAAACATTCTGAAAGAATAGATGAGTTGTTTGTTCAGCAGTGATCTGTTTGTTACACAACATTAAGATACACATTTTGCTGAATCTGTCCACAAAAACATATAAGTAATCATGCCCTTTTCTAGACATAGGTAGTCCTCCTACAAAGTCCATAGAAATGCTTTCCCAGGGACGAGAAGAAACTGGAAAAGGAGTGCACAAACCCAATTTCCTATTGCTAGGCTTACTCGTTGCACACATAACACAACCTCTTATGTATTTAGCTACAGTTTCTTGCATCTAAGGCCAGTAACAGTGATTCTGCAATGCAGACAATGTTTTACTTACTCCAAAATGTCCTGCAATCAATGAACTATGTGCTTCTCGGATCACATGCACTCTTTCCTTCTCTGGAATACAGAGTTTACCGAGATGATACAGTAGTTGATTATGCACATAATAGTTCTCTTCCTGTTTACCATGTATTAGTGATGCATATATGTTCTTAAAATCTTTATCTTCTGCATACTGTTCAATGTAACTCTCATGTGTTAATGAACTGCTCTGAAGAATGATTGAAGCATTCCTAGGTGGCCTCGATAACATGTATGCTACTTTATTGTGAATTCCCTTTTTGTATTTAATTACGAGATGAAACTGTTGCAAGAATCCCATCCATCTTAAATGCCTACTTTGTTGTACTTTAGTTTGAGATTGCAGATATTGAAGTGGCTGATGATCAGTATGTATGACTGTTTCTTTTCCCATGATATAATGTTTCCACTTCTTCACACTCTGTACTAAAGCATGCAACTCTTTGTCATAAGTCGGGTATTTACTTACCACAGTAGAGAACATTTCTTAATGGTAACAGACTGGTTTCCTCCCTTGCATCAAAACGGCTCCCATGGCAAACCCGCTGGCATCTGTTTCGATCTCAAATGGATGTTGCAAATCTGGCAACGTCAGAACTGGTGCTGTGCTAATCCTTTCCTTCAAAGTGTCGAAGGCTCTCTAATGCTTGCCTCCCCACTGGAAAATTTCTTTAACGCTTGTCAACGCATGTAATGGAACAGCAATGGAAGAAAACCCACAAATGAATTTCCTCCAATACTGAACCGCACCCATAAAACTTTTGATTTCAGTAACGGTGTTAGGCCGTGGCCACTTTACAATGACAACAACCTTGGCTGGGTCCACTCGTAGGTGGCCTCCACCAATAATATGGCCCAGATATACTAAAGAAGTTTTAGCAAACTCACATTTAGACATTTTTACATAAAGCTTCTCCTTCCTCAGTACATCTAAAACTTTCTTCACATGTACAATGTGCTATTCCTAGGTTTTGCTAAACACAAGGATATCATCCATATATATAATTACAAAATCATCAATGAATGGTCGAAAGACATCATTCATGACCCGCATGAAAGTAGCAGGGGCGTTACAGAGCCCGAAAGGAATCACAAGCCATTCATACAAACCCTATTTTGTTTTAAACGTTGTTTTCCAAGCATCGTTTTTAGCAATCCTGATTCGATGATACCCACTACGCAAATCCAATTTTGTAAAGTAAGTTGCATGTTTCGACTGATCAAGCAAATCATTAATGTGAGGAAGAGGATACCTGTTTTTAATGGTGATTTTGTTAAGGGCCCTATAGTTAATGCACATCCTCCTAGACCCATCCTTCTTTGGAACCAAGACTATAGGGGAGCCACAAGGAGAAGTCTTGGCCGGATGACCCCCTTCTCAATCAACTCCTGAACCTGCTTCTTGATTTCCTCATTCTGCATTACAGACATCCGATACATGGCTATGTTCGGGAGTGGCACATCCTGCTGCAAATGTATCTCATGTTGAATCTCTCTTTTTGGTGGTAACCCTTTCAGATCTTGAAATAGATCATCATACTCAGAGATGATTTCAATCAGTTCAGATTTATGTTTAGGATCACATCCTTCAAAAGATTTAGAGATCTGATCATTCTTCACCTTAACCATCATTAATACAAAATTCTTACTAGCATTTACCAGCCTCTTCATTTGTCCGGCAGAAACTATTGCTAGTTTTGTTCTTGTCTTATGTGCTCGTACAATATATTCCACACCATATTTAAAAAGATGATACTTATTCTGCTCTCTATAAAAGACTGCTTTCCGGTCATACAAATATGGAATCCCAAGTACTATCCCACAAATGTCAAGTGGCACTACATCTAATTCTACCTCATCCATGAACTTTTCAGTAATTGCAAACTTCAATACACATTTCTTGGTAACTTGCAATTGTGTATCATTAGTAACCCAACCAAGAGGATAGGGTTTTTCATGAGGCATAGTAACTAAATGCAATTTCCTAACCACTTCTTCTAATATCAGATTTACTTGTGAACCACTATCAAACAATGTATCAATCTTTGTGTGCTTTGCAATGACATGAACATGAAACAATGCACTTCTATTTTTATCATTTAGCTTAGAAGTAGATGGCAGATTTGTACTTGCACTAGAACTTGATTTTGCATCAATGGGAAGTGAGATACTTTTATTCTTACCCTGTATTCCGACAACTATAACCTTTGTTTTATCACCTGAGTCGGATCCCAAGTCTTGAATAACTGCTGCAATAGCTTTTGCTTTGCCTTTATCTTTGTTTCCTCCGTACTTCTTTGGCCTTAACTCCGGATGAAGTTTCCAACACTTAGAGACATCATGTCCCTTCTGACAATGCGAACATGTAGGCTTTTCACCCTCTTTCTTAACAGTAGCCATCTTCTTTTTCCCCTTATCTTTACCTTTCGATTTGCTGTCAAATTTAAATGATTTCTTCACAAAAGTATCATTAGCATGCTTACCCCTAGCTTCTATATGTGTAGCTTGAACACATACATCATCCAAATTAATGGGGTTAAACATCAACAAAGTATGTCTCAAATAAGAATGCATGCCACCAATGTACTTAAGAAGAGTTTCCTGTGTATCTAATGAAACATTCAATGCAATAGCCCTCTTTCTGAATTCATGAGTATAATCTTGAATGCTTTGTCCTTTAGCTTGTCTAAACATTTTCCAACTCATGGTTAATTGTTGAATATGGCCTAAAGGATAAAATTGCTTCCTTAATACTTCAATGAATTCATTCCAAACTGAAATAATTTTACCGTTTTTTTGAAGATCTTGCTGAATCTTGCTCTCCCACCAAGTAAGAGCCATTCCACTCATTCTCAAAGTGGCCAATTGAATCCTGGAAGGGTCATCATTAATGCCCTGCACCCTGCAATATACTTCAAGCTGCTTGATCCAATTGTCTAACTTTTCAGCATCTAAATCTCCATTATAAATTGGCAATTCAAATTTCACATCCAATTTGAAATAAGGCATATTAGGACTTGCATTATTTGAATGAGAAGTATGAGAAGAAGAGAAAGTTTGATTAGTTTCAGGAGGATCACCATCACCTCCTACTCCTTTACCCTTTTCTTCCTTCTTTACTTCTGCATCTTTGGATGAAGATCCTTCTTCTTTCTTCTTCCTTTCTGCTCGCTCATCGAGTAGAATTTCCATCATGGCTTTCATGCTGATAAAAGCCTCCAAAAACTCAGTTTCAGAAATAACAGGTTTTTCCCGTTCTATATGTCCCTCTTCTTCCCCTTGTGGAGAAGACACGGTTCTTGAGAATGTTCTCCTTGAGCCAATCTCAGGATCTCCTTCAATTAATTCTCCTTCACCACGCTTTAACCTGAACCTGGTAAGCATTCGCAAACTTGCACAAGCAGTTAACCTGCTCTGATACCATAACATGATCCGTCGAATCTCAACTTAAGTGCATTAAACGTTTTTAAAGAATGCGTTTATCAGTTTGTTTGATTCATGGAACAACATTAACAGTAATTAAATGCTTAGAACAGAAATGAAAAGCAACACTGATAAACAGATATAAAAAGAAACACAGATTCAGAGAGTCACAAACAGAAGTTGATAACGGAGATCACCCCCTTCACTGGGCTACATCTCCGGGTCCCTCTCCAATGGGTACTGATCCAATTAATCTCTTTAAAATGGTACAAAAATGGTGCTGGAATCAACTTCAGCAACTGTAAACAGAATGCCGTACAAAGTCTTTAAGACCTCTCTTCTAGAAATTACAATTAGCCTTCAAAAGGCAAAGAAAGCTAAAGTATAATAGAGAATGTCGACTTCCACAGCAACAGCATCTACAAGCTTCTCATAACAGAAAAATGATGCTCTGTGCTCTAAACAATCTGAATCCCCCCAGAAATGTGGCCAGCATCATCTATTTAAGCGTTCAATGGGAGGATAAGTAACGGGTTCGACTCGTCTGCTACCCGTCTTTTCATATTCCATATATGCTATCTTTTAACTTCCGTCGAAACGCTTCAACTGGCTACACATCTCATATTACATTCATTTCTGTTTCACCAAATGTCGCAACGGTTCCCAACGGTTCCATCTAATACCATATATGGTATTGCTATCCCGCCACACAATGGATATCCGTTACATTTAGAGCTGTCCCAAATGTTATATCCGCCAAGACTGAACCATATGCTAATAATGGAACAGACGTTATAGCCATCCTCTAAAGGTTGCCGCAGCATATAACTGTTTCATATGAGAACTTCGCTATATAACTGATCCATTGTCGTAGCATACAACTAAACTCCACAATGTCGCAACATCGATATATATGTCGCAGCAAACGATATATATATACGTCGCAGCGACCGCGATATATATATCGCAGCAACTGCGATATATATAGGTCGCAGCAAACGTGGCCGCGCACCCTCATCTAACCACCATAATAGTGCCATTTAACTGTGCACAAGACCGCTAGAGGGTATACACTTGACAGCGCGGGCTTTTCATGAACCATACGATGTTCCACTTGACGGTGCGCAAACTACGCAGCACATGCTATAACTGCGCGGCCCATGATATAACTGCGCGACCCATGCTATAATCTGCACGGCAACTGCGTGGCCCATGCTATAATTGCGCAACAACTGCGCGGCCCATGATATAACTGCGTGGCCCATGCTATAATCTGCACGGCAACTGCGCGGCCCGTGCTATAATCTGCACGGCAACTGCGCGGCCCATGATATAACTGCGCGGTAACTGCGCGAGCTTGCCACAAATGTTAAGGGGTAACCATCAGACTGGGCACCGTGGATTTTGGTTATAATATATATATATATATATATAACATTGCACAAATTAGCATATATGTGGAACTTTGCACCGTTTGAATGGTAGATGGAACATACATTAAGGCTAGTCTCGCATTATGTTTAGCATGTGAGTTAAAACATATGTTATGTTCTTTGAATCGTAACCATTGTACCATATTGGATCAGTGTAATTTTTTGAAGATGAATAATCCACCGGATCAATCCATATAAACCCATAACTTAAACCTATTTATACCAAGTTGCCATAATCATGTTTTATATATAAAAGTTGATTTTTTTATTTTATTTTTGTTTTCCATATTTAAGTGAACTTACCAATAACTTTGGAAGTGGAAAAGAATCCCTGAATTGCCAAATGTCTAGTCAAGATATTTAACATCTTTACTTCCATATTTATTAGAGAGAGGGTAAGGTGCAATTAACCATTATGGTAATAAGAGGCTCTACTCCCAAGTGACTACCTCTTAGCATAAGGTTTATGGTATATTAGGACTTATATGTTGTTGTAGGTCACATATCTCAACCATTAAAATGTGATTATTCATATAATATGAAGATTTAAGGTAAATACCATATGGTATAAGTTATCCCAATATAATATGATAAAATTGAGGTATATCCCTCAACGACATAAGTATATCGAGACTTATATGTTGTTGTGGGACACATTTGTCAACCATTAATATATGGTAATTTTTTATAATATATAAAGATATTAAAGATAAATGCCATGTGATATAAGTTAAATCCCAATACAATATGGTAAAAGTGGGGCATGCAACTAAGGGATTGACCCAAGATATATTGCATAAAGATGAAAGCATTCAACCATTTGAACTTGCCCATAAACTAATTTAATCTTATTTATAATTTAATATGACTAAATTTAAGAAGATGTGTTTCTAGGTCACATGTTTGAATCCAGAGAAAGCAAGACATGTACAAGTTCGTATCTTATGTTATCTTGTGCATAAACATTCATTTGCTTGGTGATTAAGAGATTTAAGAACAAAAGTATTGACATACCCAAACAAATGTTTTAAATATTTATTTGTTTGGTGATTAAAAAATTTAAGATGAATCTTTGGTGGTGGCCGTGTGTATATATTTTTGGTGATTAAGAGATTTAAGAACAAAAGTATTGACATACTCAAACAAATGTTTTAAATATTTATTTATTTGGTGATTAAAAAATTTAAGATGGATCTTTGGTGGTGGTGTGTATATATATTTTTTTCAAAGAAAAGTATTGACATACTCAAACAAATGTTTTGTTTGTTTAGCTATTAAAAAGTTTAAGATGAATCTTTGGTGGTAGTGTGTGTCTATATATATATAAACTTTGTAAGATTTCTCTCTTTTCCTCTGAATACCATATATAAAGCTGTTAGAATATAATCCGTTAGGGTTATATATTGTAAATAAATAAACAAATAAATAGTAGGAATCCAAAAAGGCTGAGCGGAAGGTGAAACCCACAGTCATGTGATTTGTATAAATATAGGCATTTGCATTGGAATAATAATCAAATCGGGAGTTATTACCAACAAGTGGTATCAAAGCGCTGCCATAACTCCTCCCTGTTGCCAGTCTGCCCATTCCTGGCATTTTGCTTGCCAGTCCATTGCCAGACTGCTCCATCAGTCTTCCAGTCGAGTCGCATGCAGTGTATGCGTTACTCCTCCATCTGCTGCGTTTATTCTCTGCTAAAATTTTTGAATTACCTAACCCTAAGTTGAATTTCCCCACCGTTCTCTGTGTTGAGTATATGCTTTGAGGTATGCTTGCTACTGGAGTATATCTGCGTTTATATCTGTGAGTTTATATTTGCTTTGAGTTATTCCACCTGATGAATGCCCTCTGTGTGATCTCTGGTGCGTTGAAAACTCTGGAGTGTAACCCTAATTTTGTATAAGAAGTTCTTTTGGGTAATTGTATGTGTTCCCGGATCAAGAAGTCAGCACGTATGATGCCAATGGAAACGTTTGGACTGTTGTCGTTGATCTTCCTCGTAGATTTTACAATTTTGAATGCGCTTCACAGTATGGCGACCGAATTTTTGTGAATGGGTTTGCTTGACCTGACAACTCTCAAATCTCTTATATGTTTCAGCCGTCAACTGGACGGTCTGTTGTAGTGGACGTTCCAGAAGCCTTTACGGGCAAAGTTGTATCTGCTATAACGGTGGAGATTTGAAATCGGTTCTAATCAAAGCCATCTGATTTTTCTGGTTGATAAATGGTGTATGAGAGGTCTGGTTATCAAGAAGATGGGATTTGTACACCTTATTATTTTTTAATTATTTTTGTGCAAAGTGTGAAGTTGTGATATGCTGCTTTGAACGTCGGTGACTGAACACTAATAGTGTATATTCATCGTCGTTTTTAAAAGCTTGTGGTGATATATGTTAAAAGACTGGGACTGATATATCATAGATATATTGAGTGACTGATATATGCGTTGATTTATTGCGTTGAAGAGCCTGTGCTGGAGATTAATATAATGCATATGTTGAAGACTGATATTATATATATTGCGACTGATATATGCTGATGGCACACAGATGAAGAGTTGGAGATAGCCTGCGTTGAGTGTATACTGGAGATAGCCTGCGTTGGAGCTGCTTGCAATCAATGTTGAAGCTTGCTGAAGCCTGAAGCCTGCGTGTGCCTGCCGTGAAGGAGACCTGCGTGAAGCCTGAGCGTGAGACTCATGTTGTGAGAGCTGCAACCCTGTGAAGAATGTTCGCTTAGACTGCTGAAGACTGCGCGACCTGAGAATATGCTCCCATACATTTGTGTGGAGACTGCTGCAACACGGTGAAGACTCTTACTATATTGTGAAAGAATGTGTGTTTAAATATTCACGCCGAAGAATAGACTGCATGAGCTGTGTTTTTCCAAGATTAGGAGCTATTGTGAATGCGACCTCCATCCTTAATGCTTAATGATTGCAGGGTTTATGCTTAATGATTGCAGAAGCATTATAATATTGCCTATCAGGCTTTAATTTGCATGGTGTTGCAGAATCGAATCGATTTGCATGCTGCTATAAAATTGTTTTTAATAAGCACTGTAGAATTGTTTTAATAGTGCTGCAAAATTATCGGTGCTGCAAAATTGAGTTTGCATACTGGCATAGAACTAAATTTGTGCTGTAGAAGTGTATGAAGACCTTCATAGTACACATATTTTCTTGAAATGCATAGTGTATATGCAAGACAGACTGCTTGTGAAGTGCATGGAGGCCGAATGCAAACATCCACTTGAAGACTGAAGTTGTGATCACATTCTACATGAAACGAGATTGCTGAGACTGCCCATCATGTTGACTGCATAAAGTTTTGAAGAGCTGAGATAATTGTTGACTGTTGGTTGTAATATTTTCTCTGTCATTGTATCATCTTTAAAACCTGAAGTTGAGATTGTAAATCTCCTTGGCAGAGACTGTAGACCTGCAAGGTTATTATTTTTTTCTATTTCTACCTGTCATATCAAGTTCATTATTGTAAATTACACTAACAGTTGTAAAGATGCACTCTTTGGCATCTAGTATTGGTGCTGCCCTAGCTGGCAAAGACCAATCCAAAGACCCTTCCAAGGGAGATTGCAGCAAGAGAGGACGAGGAAGAAGAAATCTCAAAGGCAGAGGGGGCAGGAACAAAAGATTAGATTTGCAGTGCAAGCGTTGTGGAAAGAATGGGCACACATCAGATCAGTGTTGGGCTTCGTGGGACTCCATCAAAGACAAGCACAACCAGAAGAAAGATGACCAAGATGCTAGTAAATCTTCTGATTCTTGTATTGTTGCACATTGTAATCTTGGATTTAATGAAATGACTTCTCTCTCATCTTATAAAGATTGTTGGCTGCTTGATACTGGTGCAACATCACACATGACATTTAGAAAAGACTGTTTTGAAGAACTGAATGAAACAATAGATGGCATAGTTTACTTTGCAGATAAGTCTAGTATTAAACCAAAGGGAATGGGCACCATTCGACTGAAGATGCCTGGATTCCCTGATTTCTTGTTGAAGAACGTTCTCTATCTTCCAGAGTTGCAGAGAAGCCTGCTGTCCTTGGTGGAGATTCGACAGCAAGGCCATTCCATCCACATGTTTGATGGAATCGTTGAAATAAGAAAGTCCTCTGGCAACCAAGTCATCATGACTGGATATGAATATGGGAAGCTGCTAAAGCTCAAGGGTTCATCCGCAATATTTCAGAACTATGCCTACCTCTCTCAGCATGGAGAAGGTAATATGTCATCTAGCTCATTGTGGCATGCAAGATTT
>LPNX010639776.1:40362-94004 GCA_001517045.1 Pseudotsuga menziesii
CATAAGCAGAATATGTGGCTGCAACTGAAGCAACGAAAGAAATAGTATGGCTTAGGAAGATACTTGAAGATTTGCAAGAAAAACAAGAGAACTCCACTCCATTACTGGTCGACAATACTTCTGCAATCAAGCTGGCTAAGAATCCTAGATTCCATGATTGAACCAAACACATCAACACAAAGTATCATTTGATTCGACATCATGTAGAGGCCAAGACAGTCCATCTTTGACATTGTTCCACAAATGATCAAGTTGCAGACATCTTCACCAAAGCGCTTGGACGAGAAAAGTTTGAAAGGTTCAGAAACATGCTCGGACTTACAAACACCCCTTCGGATTAAGAGGGGGATTGTTAGAATATAATCCGTTAGCGTTATATATTGTAAATAAATAAACAAATAAATAGTAGGAAGCCAAAAAGGCTGAGCGGAAGGTGAAACCCAACCGTCATGTGATTTGTATAAATATAGGCATTTGCATTGGAATAATAATCAAATCGGGAGTTATTACCAACAAAAGCAACTCAATTGCTAGTCATAATAGACGTTAGCAACCTAACATTTATAATGAACTCCTTAAAATATTTCATTAGAATTGATTAAGTTAACCTATTCAACTCTATATGTTTTTTAAATGTGGTTCACAAACCGCCAGGGGGCTGCTACGTCCACGCAAAGAAATCACAGGGGGGTCATTCGAAGGGGCCTCACCCCTCACTCTGATTACGAAGCTAACCCAACGGGGACATCAAGTGAGGCCCTTATATATCAATGAATAGCCACCAGGGGATTTGACCCCGAGAGCTATTCAACTCTATATTTGTGTAACACATGTATAAATAATATTTTTTTTATAAGATTTTCAAACAAATATGTTTAGAGTATATGTAAATGCATGTCCATGCATATATGTATATGAAAGTATAAAGTCGGTTGAGCTAGCTCAAGTGGTTGAGTGCTACAAGTTGTGAGGAGAAGGTCTCGTGGTCAAATACCCTAGTGGCTATACATTGCTATATAAATGCCTCACTAAATCCCCCGGTGACCCATATTTAAATCTACCTTACTAATGAACATTCATCCAGAGTTTCTCTATTTGAAGAGCTTAAGGACTTCTCCTTATTTTCTAAAGGAACTATATCTTAGTTTATTAAGAGCTATGCTACATAGAACTTTTTATTTTGGTTCAATAAGTTTATGGATGGGAAGATTGTATCAATATTTTTTTTTAATGAATTTTGGATTTTGTAGTTAGTATTTTGTTTGTGTTTTTTGGTGGGAAAAATGTAAACAACTATGATGTTTGTCTATTTGGGTTTTGATAGAAATAAATGATCTATTTTTTTTGAAGATCATGAATGTAAAAGATATATATTCTCTCTCATTTTCAATGAATAAAAAGAGACATGTTTTTTTTTGAAAAAAATAACTATACAACTATTTTAGTTCATCAATTTTAAATTTTGCATAAACTTAAAAAAAATGTATATAATAATAATAATTTATTTTAAGCCATATCCTAGCAAGACACCAAATTGATATATGAGACCCCCTTGTTTGTGGGATAAAGAATCTCCTTCATGCAAATATTAATGATTTGATCCCTTAAAAATGTATATACTCATGTAACCTCTTTGAAAGAAAGATATATTCTTAACCACTCAAGTTGTATATAAATTTAATATAAATTCATCTTAAACCTAACTATTAAAAATATAAAGATCAATTTTTTTGAAATGTAAATTTTTATATCTTAACAAATTTGATCTCTAATATTTAATAAAATATAAATCTATATTAGAAGCTACACTCAAAACTAATTTCAATTGAGGAATTATACTCAAAACTAATTTCAAATTGGTTAAGAGATACTCAAAACTAATTTTAATCAAGGAGTTATACTCAAAACTAATTTCAAATTGGTTTAATACTCAAAACTAATTTCAATTGAGAAGTTATACTCAAAACTAATTTCAAATTGGTTTCAAAACTAATTTCAAATTGGTTAAGAAAAACTACACTCAAAACTAATTTCAAATTGGTTAAGAAAAACTACACTCAAAACTAATTTCAAATTGGTTTAACACTCAAAACTAATTTCAAATTAATTAAAAACTCAGAGACAATATTTAAATTGATTAAGCTACACTCAAAACTAATTTCAATTGAAAAATTATACTCAAAACTAGATTCAGATTGTTTAAACACTCAAAACTAGTTAAAAACTCAGCAACAATATTTAAATTAGTTAAAAGAAGCTACACTCAAAACTATTTTCATTTCAATTGATTAATTGAGGAGTTATACTCAAAACTAACTTCAAATTGGTTTAGAACTCAGGGACAATTTTTGGTTGGGTTCAACGATATATAGTTGTTAAACTAATCACATGGACTAAGTATTTTGGATAGAAATATTTGAAGATCGGATAAGAGAGATGTTTATGATAACAATTTCGATGGATAGGAGAGACAGAGCAGCTCGCAGATGACAATGCCAGCGGCCATCACACAGACGGCCTTGGGCTTCAGCTGCAGGCATTCCTTCTTGAAGCCCAGAAGAGAACAAAGTGGTCTCGGGAGTAAACAGAGATTGTTTTTCGCAAGATGTGGGATAGATTACAAGTCCTCAGTAAGAGCCGCGGTTGCATCACAGGTTCTCTCCGCTCTCATTGCTTCTTGCTATGTTGTATATTGGTTTTTAGATTACAAATTTGTTATGGGTACTGTGGAATCATTGAAATTCAACTTCCCAAATTGAAAACACTACCGAATTGCAATTGCAAGAGGGTAGATTTCAGACTGTGTTTACTGTGAATACGAACCCTCTTGGACAATTTCACAGAAGGGCTCATTGATAAATCGATTACTCCCCAGTTGGTGTTCAAGTTAGAAACACTCTTGGCACAGAGGCATACTTCAGACCGCAAACAAATGTCCATTCAAACTATATCAGCATCATCATCAGAATTACATCTTCTCCAACTCTCCAACAGAGACTATTCCAACTCTTTAACAGAGACTACTCTGGCAGTTAAAGCCAATACATAAACCAGACTCATAGACAGAGCGTACCATCAGAAAGGACATCCGAACAACAGTCCAGAACTATCACCTGGCAAAGCAACAAGAAGATAACATAAGATAGAAACAACGGAAAAGTTCTAAAGGAAGTGGAAAGGTGTGACTGTGATTACCCTCTCATTTTCTTCCATAAGCTTCATCATCCCAGCTTCCATGGAACAACAGCTTTTGATCAGGAGTCTGCCTAGGAATTATGTTCATAAAGAAACTAGGCCAAGGCTGCTCCTCATAGCTGTTATTTGATCCATCACTGATTGAAGGCCTGTATTCTGGAAAGAGGATTTGCCATTCAGCCAGACCACTGTAATTTTTATGTCTTCATAGACCTGAAGACTACCAACATTCCTCTCAATGGCTATTCTTAGTAGAGCTATCAAGGCTGATAGCTTGGCCCAATTATTTGATCCTTCCTCAAGGCCCAATGAAAAATAAATATAATGAGAAGAACAAAAATAAAGGAACCCCCCTGCTCCACATTTCCCAGGATTATCCTGGGAAACACCATCAAAGAAGCCTCATGGGTCAGATTCATCAATCACTTGACACTGTGACATCTCCATAACTGTGTCTCTATGTTTCTCATAACAGATTTTTATTCTATAATAAACTTGTTCCAGAGTATATATAGTATTTTGAAAAAATTCTCATTCCTAGAGTACCAGATAGCCAAGCTTACTGCAATTGGTAATGAGTTCCCTTCCCAGTTACTACGCCATTTAACAGTGTTAAAGAAGCTGCACATACCTCCTTCGTGTAGTGACATCCCACTAACAGGTGAGCAATATTTTCCTCATGTTCTCGGTACAGCATGCATATACTTGGCCCCTGTTTTGCCCTGTTTAGTAGAAAGTCCAAAGTAGGCACCTTGTTAGAGAGGGCTAGCCAGAAGAATAGTTTTGTTTTCAAAACACCATTGAGCTTCCACATGATATGCCACCACCATTCCCTGTCCATCCAGAAATCCTCAACAAACAAAAGAGGTGTATCTCAACCTCGTGGTGTAATTACCTATGGAAGGGTTTCTTGACCAGATTAGCTCATTCTCTCTTGTCTTCAGCTCAATGACACTGTTTATAAGGGTCTGAGTATTCAGTATAGGCAGTCCATTCCTGAGCCAAAGTCCCTGCCAGGACCAATTCCACATCCGACTTCAACGTTTCTATCCATGGATTGATGGTTGACCTGTATAGGTGCCAAAACATCATGGAGTGATTTGATGTTCAAACGATTTAGATATACTCGAAGGTCTTGTGGAGTCTTGTAGTTTCCTTTTGCTTCCACCCACGGGTCTACTCCCACATGCAATTTCTTTCCATCCACAATCCTCTATGCCAGCCATGATCCATCCTAACATAGGAAATGCTTCAACTAATGCTTTTCAAACAATCGAGCAGTTTCTACGAGTTTTGGTCTCCTTCCTTATCCACTCCTTGAAAGATAGAGGCTCAATAGGCTTTCTCCCTTGAAGAACCTCCATAAGCTTTTTGCAACTAAAGCATGACCAAAGAGATTTATATTCTTTAATCCCCATCCCTCGAGTTTCTTGGGCTTGGAAAGTCTTCACCAGTTGATCTAGGCCGTTGCATCTCGTTCTTTCCTCCTCCTCCATAAGAAATTAAACACCTTCTTCCATGTCTTTTTTTGAATCCCTAGGGGGATGTGTTCTGAGTTCCAACACACCGAGGTTGCCTCTAAGACTGTGTTTATTAGTGTCAATCCCCCCCAATGATAGCCATTTGTTGCACTAGACCTCTACTCTTCTTTCTGTCTTGTTGTATAGCCATATCCAAACATTGGAACCATAATCATCGCCTTCAGATTGAATCCAGATATTAAATCCCCTTCTGGAAAGGAATCTCAGTGAGGTGGAGGATAGTTTTGAGAACTCTGCATTGGCCCTCCGAAACCTTATGTATCACTAGAGATGACATTTGCTCGTTGATCTTCATACCTATTTCTCTCAAATATAAATCTAGAATTTCTTGGAGCTTGATTGCATCCCCAATTGAACCATTCCCAAACAATAAAATGTCATCTACAACTAGCAAATGAGCTAGAATACGATGTCTTCCCATTTTTATACCTTTTAGAGCTCTCCTTTTCTTGAGAATGTCAAAAACCTGCTTAGTCCCTCTGCCACAGGAAGAAATAATAGAGGAGATAGGGGACAGCCCTGTCTAAGCCCTCTGGAGGGCTTGAAGAAAGGCATTGCAGATCGATTTATCAGTACTGAGAATGATGTTGAGTTCAAGCATCCCTCTATCCAAGTGACCATAGGAAGATTGAAATCCAAATAAATCGACATTAATATGATATTTAACCATGAAACTGTATCATATGCTTTAGAGAGATCTGGCTTGATTATGAATGCTGGCATTTTTTTTATATTTTTATAGTATGGAAAGCTTCTTCTGCAACCCTCACTGCATCATCAATTTGTTTCCCATTCAAGAGCCTGAACAGTTCAATGAAATAGCTCTGGACAATATTTCTTTTATCCTCCTTGCAATGACTTTTGCAATAATTTTATATATACAATTACATAATGATATTGGCGCCTAAAGTCCTTAAGGGTAAAATATTTTTGGAATCAGTAAGAGGAATGTGGAATTGAAAGCTCCTACGACATTCCAAGAGCTTCTGGATTCCTCTACTATAACCAACAAAACATCCTCATTGTGCTCATAAAAACCCATGTAGAGTTTGATGGGCCAATCATCAGGATCTAGACTTTTTTGTTTCCTCTCTGAAAGGAGTAAACTATCTCCTTTAACTCCTCCTTAGCAAGGGTCCATCAGTTGTTCATTTCGGCTATCCTCCACAAACCTTGGCAAAAAAGACGAGATTTTAACTATCTTTGCAATGTTGACCATTTCTGACTCCTTAAACAGAGATTGAAAATGAGTTGTACTTGCCTTTGAGCTTTCTTGAAAACTCTTCACTTTGACTCCTATTGTTTTTTGTATATCCCATACAATGTTCATACTTTTCCTCATATTGGCATAATTGTGGAACAAATGACTCATGAGTATTCTCTTATCCATTTTCAATCCAAGTAGCCCTACTCTTAACTCTCAATTGTGCACTTTTTCAATTCAATAGTGCTCTCCTTAAGTCTCTAATCTCTTCTGATCCAAAATATATCAATACATGATTTGTCATCTTTTTGGTGCTTTATGGGTGGAAAGATTTGATGAATTGGCTTGTTGTAGTGCCCATTTTAGGGGCAAGTCTTACTTTGCAGATTTGGGGTCCAAAGCTTTCTAAGACCCGTTTGAATCTTTAATTGATGTTTTTTGGGGTCAAAAGTTTGTGAGCAAATTTGATATCATCTTGATGTTGTTCTATACTTTGAGAGCTTTCCAAGGGTGCAAAGATCATCTCAATAGGAGTTTGTATGAGGAAGTTATGCCTCCTGAAAGTTGACATATCTTGTTGACCACCATGGTATCGAGTGGATTCCACATTAGCTCTCATTATCCACACATGTGGAGCTAGTCATGTGTGGGATTTCTAGAACTCAGGGTCCAAAACCCTAACCCTAATCGGGAGTTGAGGCATGCAAAATCCCTAAAACTAACCCTAGATGGCTATCAGGACATTGTTAAATACTGGGCCATTAGGAGAAGAAGGGATTCCATTCTTATGGTATTATTGTATTGTTCCATAGTTGAGCAAAAGCTAGGGAGTGGATATTAGAGCATAACAAAGGAAGTAGATTCTATAGGAGCCATATAGGCGACAATGCCATAGGTAGCTCCATAGAGAGTACCACTTTCTTTTTATTTGCAATGGCATTGCATATTAGAAAAGAAAAGACCAAGGCATAGTCCTCACTTCTGGCTAGGTATTTCCCCATAGTCGGTTTTCCCATGGTATATCTTGTGTTAATTGTGTGGATGTGTTATTTTGATCTAGTTATTTTCCTTTCAATTTTCAATTTATTTTAGCATTTTGTGAGATTAAGCTAACAACAATGAATTTGAATCTTAAATCTTTAGTAAACATTGCATATATAAGAGGTTGCAAAAAGTTGTAAGATCTGATGTGACAAACTGTTTTAGTGGAATATCTGTAGTAGTTTAAAGATCATACTGTTATCAGAGCCAGGTTTCTTTGGATTTTTTGTGGGAAATTATAGGCTCTAGGAGTTGGCGGAGCAAGAAAAAATCTTGAAACCATAGCCATGACGAATGAGTCTAGTGAAGAATCAAGGGGCGGATATGAAAAGCGATTTACGAAGTAGGTAATACAAGTCCTTGATATCTCTTACAATATGTAAGTTTAGACCTTTCGGTGGATCTAACTCCGAGGTAGGCTCAAATGGGAAATTGCAAGACACTGGAGACCCAGAAAAGGAGTTGAAAAAATCCCAAAGAAAGAGAAACGAAGTTCCAACAACAACTTCTTTCCAATCTCTATTTAAAGTGGAGCAAAAGTGGACGTCAGGCCATATCAAGGTGAGATCAATGCTATTAAGCTATAAGTTTATTTTAGCGTCCATAATATAGCAGGGGAGCAAAAGATATCATTTTCCCAACTGAAGTTGGAGGGACATGCCCTAACTTGGTGAAATCCACATGGAGACACCTAGGCTAGAGGGTGATCCCCTAGTAACTAAGTGGGAGGACTTTAAAAGCCTCATTAAGTCCCAATTTTACCCTATTGAGTATGAAGAGTACTAATGGATCTGTTGTCTACTTCCAACAAAGGCAAATAAAAAATGTACAAGAGTACACCATTGATTTTAGAAAAATGGCCATTATGTTGGGTATATGTCCCAAGAACCTAAGTGTACTTCTCAATTATTTGGGTGGTCTCCACAACCATTTAAGGTGGCAAGTGATGCTCTTTAAGCCTATAACTGTTGATCAGGCTTGTGTGCAAGCACATATCTAGAGAATATGGACAAAAAAAAGGGAAGCCAGGTAGTTCTGAGTAGAAAGAACACTTATATACTTCCAAGGATGGGAAGAAGAAGGGGAAATGAAAATATAAGAAGACTACAGCCATGGCACATCAATGCAAGGATTGGAAAAATCACCGTAATCATTGCAACATTGATTGTCATATTGAAGACAAGTGTTGGAATCTACATGCAGAGATGAACCCAAAGAATTGCAAGAAGGATGCCAAGAAGAAGAACATGCTGGCCATGGATTCAGGAAACCAGGTAGAGAGTAGCTCTGATGTAAATGAGAAGATTGTTTGCACTATAGTATAGAAGGAGGTGAATTTGAGTAGCCTCCATCCCAAGGAAGAGAAGGATATGATGAAACTCTTCCACATCGATATTTAGGTCAAAAAGAGCAAGGTGAATGCTCTATTTGATTCCGGTTCACAGGCCAATCTCATAGCAGATTACCTCATAAGTAATCTTGGATTGGAAGTTCATGATCATCCTAGCTCCTACCCATTGGGATGGGTAAATAAGGATGCAAAACTTAAGGTCACAAAACATTGCAAGATGAAATTTACTATAAGTGAAAATTATATTGATGAAGTAGAGGTAGATGTAGTATCACTTGATGTTTGTGGTGTAATGTTTGGAAGACCCTCTATATATATATGAGGGATGCAATATTCATGAGAGAAAACCAATACCTCTTGATCAAGGACGGGAAATCTTTCATCATCAATGTGCACAAAGGTAAATTGAATATCTCTATGGTAAGTGCCAACCTAAGAAACCAGATTCGTCCTGGAGGCCCCTTGTGTCCCGTGGGGATCGAATCAGACACGATTTGATCTGAATTCGTGTCCGATTCGACTTTTAGTCGAATCCATTTTCGGGACACGTTGCAAAAACTAATCGGACGTGAAATGAGAGCATGTCTCGACTGTCGAACACGAATCCCAAAAACAAGACACGTAAAGCGCGGAAAAAGGCATCCAGGTTTGCTTTAAAACAAATTTTTGGCTTTCTTTTTGTCATTTGCAAGGAAGCAATTGGTTGAGAGTGAGTTGGATGTGCAGGTGAAGGAGTTTTGAAGGAGATTTGAAGGCTATCCATTGTTTCCAAGCGATTCCAAGTGCATTCCGGTGGATTTGTGGAGAGGATTGCAAGCTCAACCATCACACAAGAAAAGGAATGTCTCAATCAGCTAGGGCAGGAGGTAGGGGGCAAAGGAAAGGGAGAAATGCACCATCTAGGGCCTCCCCTCCTATTCCACCAAGCACAAGCGGTTCTCCTCCTCCGTCAAGTGCTCCATCGGCTGCTAGTGGAGCTCATTCTATGGCTCCATTTAACCCTGTTTAGCAAGACAACAAGCCCAAGGAAAAAATACTCTTTGTGGAAGTATGTGACAAGGAAAGATGGGCCCAGGGAAAAGCTTGGTGGGGGAGGCAATGTGTCTTGGAGATGAAATTTTTGCAAGCATGAGTTCATGAGCACATATTTCTAGGTTAAGGGCCATTTGTTGGCCCTTCCTTCTTGTGGGATTTCTTCATGCAAAGCAGTGAGTGTTAACCAAAGGAGGGATATGGAAAGAGAGGATCATGTTGGCTTAGGGAAGGTGGCAGCAGCAAGCAAGAAAAAAGAGGATGATTCTCTTCCATTTTTGAGGAAGTCCTCTAGCACCAAGACTCCATTTCCACCTAGCATTCATGGGCGTGAGGATACTTATCAAACAAGAAAGAGGCAATCTACAGGTGGTCCAATGGATAGGATTTTCCAACAAGAGGCGTGAGAAGAGGTAGACCTTACCATTGCATTTTTCTTCTACCTCAACTTCATCTCATTCAATGTTGCACGGTCACCATTGTATTTTGAGACGGTTCGAACTATCTTGGAACGAGCTCCAAGTGGTTATGTGCCTCCTGGTTCAGAGAAGCTTAGAACCACATTGTTGGTTAAAGCAAAGAAGGAGGTAGATAAAATCCTTGAGCCAATTAGAACAACATGGCCCTCATGTGGTGTGAGTATTGTTTCTGATGGATGGACAGATCCCGCACGCCATCCACTCATCAATTTCATGGTATCTTCCCAAAATGGGCCGTTGTTCTTGAAAGTGGTGGATGCTTTTGGGAAATACAAGGATGCACAATTTATGGGTGATTTATTCATCAAAACCATTGAAGAAGCAGGTGTTGATTCATGTGTACAAATAATCACGAACAATGCACCTGTTTGCAAGGCTGCTGGCATGATTGTGGAAGCTAAATATCCATAGGCATGTTCATTTGGGACACCTTTCATTTCTAATTTGCTCATTGTTTGAATTTGGTCATTGCAATGTTAGTGTTGTAGAGTCATTGATACATGCTTTTATTGCTCTTACAGTTTTTTTGGACAGCTTGCATTGTCCATTCCTTGAATTTAGCACTGAAATCCATTGCTTCGGATGTGACATGGATTGGCAACCGTATTGAGGATGCACACCATATCCGTAACTTTGTACAAAACCACACAAATGCCCTCACCATCTACAAACAGTACACACAACTTTCATTGCTGAAGATTGCAAATACTCGGTTTGCTTCCTCATTCATCATGCTCAAGAGGTTGAGGGAGGTCAAAACCGCTCTTGGGTCCATGGTGATTTCAGAGTTTTGAGCTTTTTGGAGAAAGATGGATTAGGCTGCTTCACAAAAGGTGAAGGACATGGTGTTAGATGATGGTTGGTGGGACACGGTAGATCTTAGCATTAAGATCATGGAGCCAATCATTTCTTTGTTGCGGTTTGCATACATGCACCAGCCCATCCTAGCAGAGGTTTATGAGGGTTGGGGTTCCATGATTGAGTCCATGAGGTCCATTGTCATGGAGAATGAGAGTTCTGAGTATGGGATATCGGCAGAGAACTTATGGACCATTATTCGGGAGATTCTTATCTCCAGGTGGGATAAGAATTGCACACCTTTGCATTGCTTGGCCCACTCCTTGAACCCCAAGTTCTACACTCAGGAGTGGCTCACTGGTAGATCGGGGGCTTCACACAGAGTCCCTCCTCACATGGATGCAGAGATTGCACATGGGAGGAAGATAGCACTTAGACGGCTATTTCAGGATAGCGACATGCTTGAGGAGGTGGAGGAGGGCTTTGTAGATTTTTCCACTGGCACTGGGAGATTTGGAGGCTATGATGTGCTTAGAGATAGGGGGGTAAGAAACCCTACGCTTGGTGGGAAACTCATGGAGCAACATCCCCTATTCTATAGAAGTTAGCCTTGAGGGTCATCTCTCAAGTTACATCATCCTCTTGTTGTGAGAGGAATTGGAGCACATATGGGAACTTGTATAGTGTGAAGAAGAGCAAGCTTGAGCAGTCCTGGGCAGAGTTGATGGTGTATGTGCACTCCAACCTTCGTCTTATTTACAGGAAGAGGGAGGAGTGGGTGAAGGGAAAGACAAAGACGTGGGATGTCTTTACTGATGATATGGGTTTGGACAACAGTACTGAGTTGGCACTAGCCAACATGGATCTTAATGATCTAGTGCTAGAGCCGGTCACTTTTGAAGATAGTGCTCGTATAGAGGGGTCATCCTCCACAGCAGCAGCTGCAGATCGTCAGATGGGCAGAGAGGAGGAGGAGGGGGAGGAGGATGAGGATCGAGGCAGTAGAAGTGACGAGTATGTTGATTTAGGCATGGAGGAGGACTACTGACATATGGGATTCTCCCATCTTGATCCACCCCTTTTTGTATTTACTATTAGTCTATTTGACATTTGCCAATGCCCAGTGGCATTCCGACATATATGTATAAATTTTGATTTTGATGACTTAATGAGAAATATGGTTCCGACATGCATCTATGTGTCTTGACTCTCATTGTGATTTGTGAATGACAAATGTGTTGTGAATTGTGATTTGTGAATGACAAATGTGTAATCATTAATGTGTTTTGATTCTAATTTCTATTGAATATTTGTAAATGTTATAGTTTCTAAAGATTTTTGGATCTATATGTCTATATTTTAAATTTTAATATATTTAATATATATATATATATATATAAAACGTGTCCTACGTGTCCTGATTCCGGGGGTCACCGTGTCTGTGTTGGACTCTCGTATTTTCGTGTCCCGTGTCCTCGTGTCAGGTGACTTAGGTGCTAACCAAGCCAAGAAGCTGGTAAGTTCAAGTAGAAAGTTTGTATTTCTTTTCTTAATACATAATTAACAAGAAGGCCCAATCGGTAAAAATCAAGGCATCTATGAAAGGATGTACTAGAAAACAGAAACACCAGTTGGAGAATATTTTGTAGGCATACATTAAGAGCTCTAGGAACCTAAAGGGCTACCTCCTAAGAGGGAAGTGGAGCATGAGATACAACTATTGCCTGATTTTTCACTGCCAAATATTGGACTATATATACAGTCTATTTTGGAAGCAAAAGAAGTGAAGAAGCAATTACAACAATTGTTGTGGTAGGGAGTAATCTACCCAAGCACCTCACCTTATGGGTCATCTATCATCCTAGTACCCAAGAAGGATGGGATTTGGAGGGTGTGTATTGACTATAGAGCTCTGAATAATATCACCCTCGGTAATTGATACCCTCTTTCTAACATTGATGATTTGTTAGATTAATTGTAGCATGTCAGGTATCTCACAAAGTTGGATCTCAAATTAGGATACTACCAGGTACGAGTGAAGGAAGAAGGAACCTGGAAGACCACCTTCAAGGCTAGGCAAGGTCAATATGAATGGTTAGTAATTCCTTTTGGTTTGTGTAATGTGTAAATTTTCCTTTAAAGCACAACTAGGGCTCACATAGTATATTTAAATTTAACTGAAAAAACCACACATGAACTTCTTTACAGTATGCAACGGAATATAAAACTGAGAACCATTTACAACATTAATTACATCAATAGAAATGACACAATCTTTTTGGGTAGAAACCCCCGAACAAAACCCAAGATGGGAAAACCGATAAAGTAGTACAAGAGGATATTTTTATTAAGAAAATACAGAGCTTTTACAATATCAAAAAACCGATTTATGCCCTAGATGGAAAAATCGAAACACCCAAAAATCACTAAGAAAAAACTGTGAGATGGCATGGTTCCCAAGGCAGCTTGCTGCTATACGACTTGCTGCTGTACGACTGTACAGTGCTGCTGCTGCTGCTGTATGGTGTACCTATCACGTCCCCATACCCCATAATGTGGATAAATTAAATTTTTTGTTTCAAGAACACTTGTTCCCTTTTTAAACACCAGGCATGGACGCTAACTCACACTTCCACCTTCATTTCCAGGCTTAGGAACCTCTGTACATCACTGTAACATTCGTTCCGCCCTTGACAAATCCCTTCCGTGACCGGAAACGCCTTTTTCGCACTAAACCTGTCTTTCCGCAGTCTGCATTTCGCACTTCCACACTTCCGCCCTTTCGACCTCGAAAATTGGAAATCGGAAACTCCATGTGCAAAGGAACATTCAACGTCCTTTCTGCCTTCCGCCTTCCGCACTTCCGCTTTCTGCCTTTCGAACTCCGGAACTCGAAAATCGGAAACATAACTTGACGGAATCTTTCAACCACAGTTCCGCCTTCCACACTTTCGCACTTCGGAACTCGTAAGTCGAAAAACTATCAAATGACGAAACCTCTATCCTCATTTCCACCTTCCGCATTCCGCCCTTCTGCCCTTCAGTGCGGAACTCGGGAATCAGAAGACCAACGCTTTACCTTAACCTTTTTCCGGATTTCCACCTTTCGTAGGCGGATCTCGGAAGTCGTAAATCCCACATTCAGCTCCGATTATACTTCTTTCTCCCGCTTCTCGCATTCCGCCTTCCGTTGCAGATCTCGGGGTGCGGAAACACTTAGATCAGCTGCAAACTGACTATTTAACCAGGATTTTCTAACCTCTCGGGACTTAAGCAAAATGCATTGAACATACAAGGCCAAACAAAAATAAAATGCAAGGAAATATACACAAGTAAAAATCCTCTACCTAGTGATCATCAAGCATCCAACATGAACATAGTGATTCATAGACAATATATATGGCATAAACAAGCATAACATAGATACTTTTACAACAGTGAATCCTACTTCATTCATAGCAAGCATTCTTCCTTATCAATTCATCACATTCATTCGTAAGAAACTTCAATGCATAAACAAGAATAACAAAGAATACTTATCTTAATGATTAAGCTATTCCGCAACTAGCTATGTCACTGCAACGTTCTACCCAACCGTAGGCCAATGTGTTCATTATTCTCTCAACACACTGCCACCCCCGAGATGGGCATGATTTCCACAAGTAACTAGGGAAAACAACAAGTTTACACATGACCAAACATATTCACACTGTTGGGTTTCACAGACTATCCATCCAAGCCAACATACCATTAGGTTTCACAGGCTATTAGGCATCAAGCCAAAACATCACAAGACACAACCAAACCAACTAATAGTCGGGTTTAACAGGTTGCTAAGGCAATGGAAAGGTAGAATTGCTAAGCTAGTGAGCTCAACCATAGAGCCATGGGTACCTACACAAGATCTTGCTGGCCTCCTCAATGCCTGCACCACCCACCACAAGGAAGTATTCCCTTTGTTGCTACACAGTTCCTCAGGCCATACCTTCCCTTTCAGTGCTCTTCAGGGTGTGCAGAAAGAATTTTCCAACCCTCTTGCTCTGTCTGCGAGGTTCCTCTCTTCACTAGGTTTATCAGCTCATTTAGCTCTTCCATTCCTTGGCCTTCAAATCAAAACAGGGATGCACAACACAACAATCCACAAGGAAAACTAAGCCTCACAGGGTCCACTCTGTAACACAGAGGAAAACAAGGTCTCATACCACAATGCCACACAGGCAAACACTGCAAAACCACACGTCTGCAACTCAGGATGGTTAGACCACCAACAACGTGCATGGACAACGAATCAGAATGATCGAATCGTCTGGGACAACAAAAGGGTAGAATGGTGAACAACCATGAGCAGGAAACATGACCTTTTTTCCGACCCGCTTGACCAACAACGTGAATAATCCCCCAATGCTCAGCGCGACTCAGGGATGAGGGAATGGGAACACATTCCCACGCGAGTTTACTTGCTGCAGAAGAAAGAATACGGGTTCTGTAGATTGCAGACTTGCAGGCTTACCCAGTCACGCCATTAGACTGCCATGCCTTGCTCTGCCCAAGGCATTAACTGACTCAACCACTTCTGGAAGAAATTGATGATTAAGGACAGAGGACAAAAAGGTAGCTAAGGGTTCATGGGTTTCCCCATTGACATCTGGTCACACGCTATTGGATCAGGAGTTTGACTAACTCCCCACCCTGTCCCTTGTGGAATCATGCCCCCATCTCTCTAACGTTTGCAGTCCCATAGCTAACTGTGGTATTATATTAATTTTGTACATTTACATGCTATATCAAGATATATATATATATCTATACTATGCTTGACTTAGCACCAAAACTATAGGTATCAACCTTGATCACCTATCCATAAACATTAATCAATGGCAGGGCCTTGGCCTTGAGCTCTTCGCCATGATTTTCATACAATATTTACATCATGTACAATTAAATACCATGGGTCAAAACTGGGGTATTACAATCCCCTCCCCCTTCAATTAACACTGTCCTTGGTGCTTTGCAACTTAAACAAAAATGTTACACTGGCACCGCCCTCAATTCTCCGCAAAATTGAACAAAAACGGATGCGCCAATCGCATGGCATCCTCCAACTCCTATGTAGCCTCTTCAGGGTTGTAGTGCTCCCATTGCACCTTACCTTTCCTACAGCTCGATTCCGGAGCACTGTGACCTTCTTGTCGAGGATGTGCAATGGCTCGGTTTGGAACTCTCCCTCGGGTTCCACCTGAATCACATCCCAATCAATCAGATGGTTAGGATCATGCACATATTTCTTAAGTAAAGAAACATAAAAAACATTATGAGCCGTAGTGCTAGCAGGTAATGCAAGTCTATATGCAACGGGCCCTATCCTCTCAAGCACTTCAAATGACGCACAGTATCTAGGAGACAACTTGGCACAACTTCCAAGCTTCAAGGTACTCTTCCTTGCCCTCACTCTGAGGTAAACATGATCCCCAACAGTGAACTCTCTGTCCACCCTATGCTTATCTGCATAGCTTTTTTGTCTGTCCTGGGATGCTTTCAGATTCTGTCTGATCTTTGCAACTTCCTGCTCCATCTCATTGAGCAATTCTGGACCAAGCACAATCCTGTTCACTGGATTATCCCAAGTCACGGGTGTCCTACACTTTCTTCCATACAAGGCTTCATAAGGAATCATCCCCAATGATGCTTGTTGTCCATTATTATATGCAAATTCAACCAAGTGTAAATAATCTTCCCACTTGGTTGGTTTGTCCATCACATACATGCGAAGCATGTCTTCCAGCACTTGATTCACTCTCTCTGTCTGTCCATCAGTTTGAGGATGGTAGGCAGTGCTGAAGTTCAACTTGGTACCCAAATCTGCAAACAAACCCTTCCAAAAATTGGAAGTGAACTTAGGATCTCTGTCAGAGACTATTGCCTTAGGCAATCCATGCAATCTGGAAATCTCTTTCATGAATATTTTTGCAATGGCATCAGTCTTATAAGTAGACTTGACCAGTATAAATGTGATGCCTTTGTCAACTTGTCCACCACAACCATGATGGAATCATGTTATCTCCAAGTCATTGGCAATCCTGTAATAAAATCCATGGAAATAACTTCCCATTTCCATTCTGGAACTGCCAAAGGTTGCAACAACCCTGCTGGGTGTTGATGCTCAACCTTCACCTGCTGACATTTTATGCACCTTGAAATGTACTCAGCAACGCCCTTCTTCATTCCTGGCCAACAATATCGCTTTCTAGCTGTAGCAATTGTCTTTTGATATCCTGGATGACCAGAATATGGAGTCTGATGGATTTCATCAATAACCATTCTCCTCAAATATGCTACATTTGGAATATAAATTCTGTTTTTATAAAGAAGAAGCCCATCTTCTTCCAATTTATACCCCTCTTACCTCTTTTCAAGATTTTGCTGTTGCAATTTTTCTTTTATTTGCACATACAATTCATCTTCAATAGCATGATTGACAATATGCTGTCTCAAATCTGATTGGCAAATACTAAGAGAGGCCAAGTGCATTTCATGCACCTTCCTGCTGAGTACATCAGCCACTTTGTTTTCTTTTCCTTTTACGTGTTTGATCTCAAAATCAAACTCACAAAAACTCCGACCATCTAGCTTGCCTAGCATTTCAAGTAGGCTGATCAAACAAATATTTCAGACCATAGTGTTCTGTCCTCAACTCAAACTTTCTGCCCATTAAGTAATGCCTCCACATCCTGAGAGCATGTACTATGGTTGTAAGTTCTAAATCTTGAGTGGCATAGTTCTTCTCATGATCCTTCAACTTTCTTGACTTATAACATACCACGTGGTTGTCTTGCATAAGAACTCCTCCAAGTCCTTCACCACATGCATCAGTACACACCACAAAGTCTTTTTCTGGGTCTGCAATTTTCAAAACGGGTGCACTTGTGAGAAGATGCTTCAACTGCTGGAAGCTTTCCTCACATCTTGGTGTCCATTCAAACTTTATTCTCTTCCTCTGCAAGGAAGTGATAGGATGTGCAACCTTGGAGAATCCCTCAATGAATCTCCTGTAGTATCCTGCAAGTCCCATAAAAGATCTTACATTTGTCACATGTCTTGGGGTTGGCAAATTCACAATGGCCTCAATCTTTTCAAGGTCTTCGGATATGCCCTCATCCGAGATGATGTGACCCAAACAATGAATCCTATCTTTGTAAAAGTCACATTTGCTTAGCTTTGCATATAACTTATGCTCCCTGAGTAATTGCAACGTCAGGCTCGGATGTTCTTCATGCTCTTTCTCATTCTTGGAATAAAAAAGAATGTCATCAAGGAAAACAAGAACAAACTTGTCTAAATAATCGCTAAAGACACTATTCATAAGGCACATAAATGTAGCTGGTGCATTTGTGAGACCAAATGGTACCACTACAAACTCATAATGCCCATACCTTGTCCTAAAGGCTGTCTTATGAATGTCTTCATCCTTGATCCTTACCTGATGGTAACTGGACCTTAAGTCAATCTTAGAAAATATCTTTGCTCTTCTCATTTGATCAAAGAGGTCGTCAATCCTAGGCAAAGGATATTTGTTCTTTATAGTGACTTTGTTCAGCTGTTTGTAATCAATACACAATCTGAGTGTACCATCTTTCTTCTTCACAAACAACACAGGTGCTCCCCAAGGGGACACACTTGGTCTGATATACTTCTTTTCCAACAACTCTTGCAACTGCATCTCCAGCTCTAGCATTTCTGGTGTACTCATCCTGTAGGGTGTCTCAGACACTGGCGCTTTTCCTGGCACAAGTTCAATTGTAAAATCAACGTCCCTCTTTGGAGGAAGCTCTGGAATCTCATCAGGAAAAACATCCCCGAATTCACGCAAAACATGAAAGTCCTCCAACCTAGGAGTTTCATTCTCTGCTGCCTCCAACACATGGGCTGCATACACTCTGCAACCTTTCCTACAGAACTTCTTCAGCTGCATGGCTGAAATCTGCCTAACTGAAATCACCTTTGGAATGCCTTTCACAACCCTTAAGTTGCCTTCTTCATCCAAGCACTCAAAAATCTTGTTGTAAAAATCAAGCTTTACTCTGTGAGCTTCTAACCAATCCATTCCAATCAGAATGTCATAGGAACCAAGTTGTAGAACATTCAGATCTACACAGGTGACTAGCCCATTCATAACCAATGGGCATTGCTTTATCATTTCACTAACCTTTCTCTTGGTTCCAGTGGCTAGTTGGACTAACCATGACTTGCTATGCTTTAACTTCTAAAAAACACAATCCTCAACTACTATAGGAGTAATATAACTGTGAGTAGATACAGGGTCAATCAAACCAGAAACAGACTGCTCAACAATCTTACCTGCAACCTCAACCACGGTTGACTGATGATCTTCCTGGCGATCCTCCAGTGCTGCATAAATCCTAGGGATTGTCCTTGCTACTTGATCAACAGTTTCTGCCTCTTGAATGTGGTAAGTTGGTCTTACATTCCCATTCTAAAGTGGACAATTCCTGCGTAGATGGGGTCCTCCACATCTCCAACATTGGAGAGGTTCTCTGCTTTATTTTGGATCTCTTGGATTCTCCCCCATCACCCTAGCTGCCTGGTTCACAGCTTGTGATGGCTGCTTCTGCCGATTCCTGAAGTTAGAAGGTTTGAAACCCTTCTTCCTCTGATCAGACACTTTGTTCTTCTTATCCTTCCATGTCTTATGGTAATCAGGTCTACCCTTATTATGATCATAACAACACTTAGCTTTCTTGATAGCTTGTTCTGAGGTTCTAGGCTCATCGAACTCAATCCTGTCTTTGTAAGACTGAGGCGACCCACTCAGAAAACGATGGATTTTTACTTTATCATCCTTGATATACCTGACATACCTCAATAGTTCCAAGAACTTATTGGCATACTCTTCCATGCTCTGTTGCCCCAATCTCAGCTGATGGAATTATTTGATCTTACCATCATAGTACCTATCAGAGAGGTACTTTTGCCTGAAAAACTTTTGGCACCGTTTCCACACAATCTTCCTTTCACTGATCTTCTTCATTTGCCTGAAGTGCTCCCACCATATGGATGCTCTTCCAGTCAAATTGAAGATGGTTACCCTCGCCTTCATATTTTCGGAGTAGGCTTGGACTTGGAAATATTTTCTCATCCCAAGAAGCCATGCTTCAACTTCTTGACCGTTCTTTACCTCACCATCAAACGTAGGAGGCTTAGCCTTCTTGAATTCATCGCGTGAGCTATTCCTGTAACGCCTCTTTCTCTTATTTTTGCGAGAAGAAGAACTTGAATCCCCAGTGGATCCTTCAGAGTCAGATAACCCACTAGAAGGTTTCTTTCTTCGTCTAGCACCGCTCCTACTTTCTTTTGGATTTACTGTTCGATGCTCTGAGTTCATCCGCCTCTGGATGTCTGTCAAACTCTGCAACATGGATGCATTCAGATAATTTTGTTCTTCTTGAGCCTTAACCAATCTTTCATTATCTGCCCTGTAACTTTGCATCTCCACCCTTAGGCTTCTCATGGTGGCTACAAAATCTGGCAGAGTTTCTTGAAATCTCCTTCCGTTGGAGTCTATATCAGCATTTCCAACTCGAATGTTTTCTCCCATAGCATCTTCCTCGTGCTCATAGGGGTTCTGTGCGTCATCATACATGCCGTAGATTCTCATGGCTGAGCCAAAACCCACTTCTTCAATTTGTACAATGACTCTGCAAAATGTGTTAACAACATCATTTGTTAGTTGCATAGTGAATTCAGAATTAAATCCCCTTACTTACTGTTACCAACAACTTTGTTAACTATTCAACTTGGCCCGTTCAAGCTCAGCACTGCAACCCGTAGCTCTGATACCAAATTGTAGTGTACTACAATGTTGGTATCAGAGAGTATTCTTATCTCTTTTAGCTACTCCTTTTGGCCCATTTAGGTCCTAGTGCTGCAACTAGCAGCTCTGATACCAAACTGTCACGTCCCCATGCCCCATAATGCAGATAAATTAAAATTTTTGTTTCAAGAACACTTGTTTCCTTTTTAAAAACTGGGCATGGACGCTAACTCACACTTCCACCTTCATTTCCAGGCTTAGGAACCCCTGTACATCACTATTACAGTTGTTCCGCCCTTGATAGATCCCTTCCGCAACCGGAAATGCCCTTTTCACACTGAACCTGTCTTTCTGCAGTCTGCATTCCACACTTCCGCCCTTCCGATATCAGAAATCGGAAATCAAAAACTCCATGTGCGAAGGAACATTCAATGTCCTTTCCGCCTTCTACACTTCCGCTTTCTGCCATCGGCACTTCGAAAATCGAAAATAAAAAACGTAACTCCTCAATGGAATCTTTCAACCATTGTTCCGCCTTCCGCCTTTCGTACTTCAGAACTCGGAAGTCAAAAAACTATCAAATGACAGAACCTCTATTCTCATTTCCGCGTTCCGCACTTCAGAGCTCGGAAGTCGGAAAACTATCAAATGACAGAACCTCTATCATCGTTTTCACCTTCCGTATTCCACCCTTTCGCCCTTTAGTACGGAACTCGGGAATCGGAAGACCAACGCTTTACCTTAACCTTTTTCCAGATTTCCACCTTCTGCAGGCGGATCCCGGAAGTCGGAAATCCCACATTCCGCTCCGATTATACTTCTTTCTCCCACCTCCCGCATTCCGCCTTTTGCTGCAGATCCCGGGGTGTGGAAACACTTAGATTAGCTGCAAACTGACTATTTATCCAGGATTTTCTAACCTCCAGGGACTTAAGCAAACTGCATTGAACATACAAGTCCAAACAGAAGTAAAATGCAAAGAAATATACACAAGTAAAAACCCTCTACTTAGTCATCATCAAGCATCCAACATGAACATAGTGATTCATAGACAATATATATGGCATAAACAAGCATCATAGAGATACTTTTATCACAGTGAATCCTACTTCATTCATAGCAAGCATTCTTCCTTATCAATTCATCACATTCATTCGTAAGCAACTTCAATGCGTAAACAAGAATAACAAAGAATACTTATTTTGATGATTAAGCTATTCTGCAATAGCTATGTCATTGCAACGTTCCACCCAACCGTAGGCTAGTGTGTTCATTAATCTCTCAACACACTGCCACCCCCGAGCTGGGCATGATTTCCACAAGGAACTAGGGAAAACATCAGGCTTACACATGGCCAAACATACTCACACAGTCAAACCAACACATTGCTGGGTTTCACAGACTATTCAGCCAAGCCAACATACCATTGGGTTTCATAGGCTACGAGGCATCAAGCCAAAACATTACAAGACACAACCAAACCAACTAATAGTCGGGTTTAACAGGTTGCTAAGGCAATGGAAAGGTAGAATTGCTAAGCTAGTGAGCTCAAACACAGAGCCATGGGTACCTACACAAGATCTGGCTGGCCTCCTCAATGCCTGCACCACCCACCACAAGGAAGTATTCCCTTTGTTGCTACACAGTTCCTCAGGCCATACCTTCCCTTTCAGTGCTCTTCAGGGTGTGCAGAAAGAATTTTCCAACCCTCTTGCTCTGTCTGCGAGGTTCCTCTCTTCACTAGGTTTATCAGCTCATTTAGCTCTTCCATTCCTTGGCCTTCAAATCAAAACAGGGATGCACAACACAACAATCCACAAGGAAAACTAAGCCTCGCAGGGTCCACTCTGTAACACAGAGGAAAACAGGGTCTCATACCACAATGCCACACAGACAAACATTGCGAAACCACACGTCTACAACTCAGGATGCTCTATCCACCAACAACGTGCATGAACAACGGATCAGATGATCGAATCGTTTGGGACAACAGAAGGGTAGAATGGTGAACAACGGTGAGCAGGAAACACGACCTTTTTTCTAGCTCGCTCGACCAACAGCGCGAATAATCCCCCAACGCTTAGTGCGACTCAGGGACGAGGGAATGGCACGCATTCGCATGCGAGTTTACTTGCTATAGAAGCAAGAATATAGGTTCTGCAGATTGCAGACTTGCCGGCTTGCTCAGTGAAGCCATAAGACTGCCATGCCTTGCTCTGCCCAAGGCATTAACTGCCTCAACCACTTATCGAAGAAATTGATGATTGAGGACACAGGACAAAAAGGTAGCTAAGGGTTCATGGGTTTCCCCATTGACATCTAGTGACACCCTATTGGCTCAGGAGTTTGACTAACTCCCCACCCTATCCCTTGTGGAATCATGCCACCATCTCTCTAACGTTTGCAGTCCCATAGCTAGCTATGGTATTATATTATTTTTTTATATTTACATGCTATATCAAGATATTTATCTATAGTGTGCTTGACTTAGCACCAAAACCATAGGTATCAACCTTGATCACCTATCCACAAACATTAATCAATGGCAGGGCCTTGGCCTTTAGCTCCTCGCCATGATTTTCATACAATATTTACATCATGTACAATTAAATATAGTGTTCCATGGGGACGCGCCTCCCAGGGTCAGGGGCTCGCCCCCTACACTTCCCACGCCCCGGGGCTTGGGGGGCTCCAAGGGAAACGTTTCCCAGCGCCCCCCTTTCTGCGAAACTTGGGGAAACACGGGTCTAGGAGTTTCCTAAATTGGGGGCTCCCACATGCCCCCTCCTGAAAATGGGGGGCTACGACAGGCCCCCACTGCCCTCAATTTTAAAAAAATTTTTACTTAAAAAAGAAATGGTCCATCATAAATTTTAGGCTTTTACACTAAATGGTCATTTTAAAACGAAATAGAAACAAATAAAAAGAGACAAACATCGATATGATATGCTTGGCTATAACGATTACATTAAATTACACTAAAGTCTTCGGGAACATAAGCATGCTAGTATGCAAATGGTGATGGGATGAGGAATTGATATGTTTATATGTTGGGTTCATATTTTTATTATTTTTCTTTTTTCTTTTTTATAATTTTACAGACCGACCCCCCTATGTTAGGGACCCTGACGCCTCCCCGCCCCCCCTGTCCCCCAAAATACCCCAAAATTTTGGGGTGTCTCTACACGTCCCCAATGTGCGTTTCCCCGCTCCCACGCCCCCCCGTCCCAGAAACTTGGTGGAACACTGATTAAATACCATGGGGTCAAAACTGGGGTATTACAGTACCTCCGCCAAAGTCTCCTATCTCTCTCCTCTGCATTTTAGGACTGTCTTCCTAAGTTAGTGCTCCTTCGTCTTCTTCGTCAAAATTCTCTCTCTCACACTTCTTCCTCCGTCTCTGTTGGAATGCAACTGTGTGTGTCCTCTCAACCAATTGACCTCTCTTATATAACTTTAGGTAAAGCGAAAACCCTAATTTCACTTTCATTTAAAGTCAATAATTAATTAGATCACTTTAATTATCTTAGGAAAAATAATTAAATACAATTGGCTTTCTAATTTAAGTCTTCTGCATGCAAAAACACATGCATGCAGGAAGACCTTTATTGTTGCTGTTAGTTTAACATTCCCTCTCAACGAGGAAGGGATTCGGTAGCAACCCAACTTATCCTTGAACTTCACAAAACTCTGTCTGCAAAGTGCCTTCGTGAAAATATTCGCCACCTGCTCATCTATCTGTATGTACTCCAACCAGATGGTTCCTCTCTGAACACAATCTCTCAAGAAGTGGTACCTGATGTCTATGTGTTTGCTCCAGTCATGGAACACTGGATTCTCAGATAGCTTAATGCCACTTTGATTGTCACAGTGAACTACTGTAGCCTCTAGCTCACACTCGAACAACCCTGAAAGTAACTTCCTTAGCCACATACCCTCACAAGCAGCCATGCTGGCTGCCATGTACTTAGCCTCTTTTGAGCTCAATGCAACTGACTCTTGCTTCCTGTTGAACCAAGAGATAACCCCTGATCCAATGCTGAAACAACAACCTAAAGTACTCTTCCTGTCCTCTACACATCTTGCTCAGTCAACATCTGTGAAGCCTGCTAACTGTACACTCCCCCTGCACTCATAAACCAATCCATACTCCACTGTACCTCTGATTGTCACGTCCCCTCCCCTCTCGTCGAGAGAGGACGCGACGAACTATTGTCAAACCAGGCATCTAGCCCCATGAACATAATAAAAAACTGCATTGAAAATAAAAAACATGTATATGCATAATGCAATAATATACAGGGGAAACAAATCTCGTTCAATACATTTAATACATTCATGATAATTCTTAAAGAAAATACATAGCAAAAATTAAATACAAGAGAGCACTTATCTTGAAATTGAGCTGCCCCGAGCAACTAGCTATGTCGCTGCAATGTTCTACCCAACCATAGGCCAGTTGTGCTCATCAATCTCTCAGCACAACTGCCACCCTTGAGCTGGGCATGATTTCCACAAGGAACTAGAGAACAATAGGCTCACACATAGCCAAATACACAGCAAGGTTCAACCAATCCAATCCACAGTTGGGTTTATTTCCTCACCTCATTTAGTAAAATCTTTTGGGACCAAAAGACTCTCATTTAGTAAATATTGAATATTCGCTGAATTTTGAATCACAAACAAATTTCCACACAAAAACTCCTAATATTGCCAAATCATGCTACTTTGCTTTGAACACAACTTACCATGCCTTAACTGGCAACCTATTTTCATATCTTGCACAGTACAATGCCAATCATAAATAATATAGGAATGCTATTATGATTTATTATAGTATGAGTTTTTTCTGTCACTTAGCTTCCAACAATACGTTGAATCAGTTATCTTAAGAGTATCTCTTTTCAAGGATGATGATGATGCATATACATTTTGGTTGACTGATGAATCTTGCTATTTGTTCCTGGTTGGGAAGAAAACAGTTATTTGGAGGGACTCGAGAGCTGCGAATAGTGGCAGCTGTTGATCAGGAAGGTACAGATGACTGTCATACCTTCATCTCTTAGACTCATTAGTGATTCTACCGTACCTGTATCTTTTGAGTATAAATCTTCTTAAGATAATTAGCTGCCCTATTCTTTTGCTTGTTTGCTGGGTTGGGACTTTGTCTTCTTAACTTCTTCCATTAATGCAATTTTTTTCCTATCTTAATGTGGCTAAATTTGGTATTAGTATGGGTACTTGTTTTAACAATTTTTGATAATTTGGGTGTCAAGTTTCCAGAAGGAATTTACATCATGGAAAGGACAATAAGCACAATTTGGAATCTCGCTTTTGGACTTGGATGTTTCTTTCTGGATTTTCTTCTTCCTCAAGCTTCGCAGAAGTTGCATTCGCTAGTGAAGACGCAACACCCAATGCAGTTTATGAAGTCAGTGCATTATTTGAATTTGGAATACAGTTAATTTACCTTGGAGCATTAATTAGCTTGCTTGGGGTTGGGAGCTTTTTTGTTGTTCGCCAAATCGTTATCCGCAGAGAGCTTGAAAATGCTGCCAAAGAGTTGCAGGTGAATGTATTCTCTATGTCTTCCGTTACTTGTAAGTTTTTTGTATTTTCTGATATCAGGAACATTAGATAAAAAATCTGTAGCGCTGGGATGCTTTATAGATGAAACGTGAAAAGTCATGAATGAATTTTTGTCCCTATAAGCACTTTTTACAGTCCAAGTAGGTGAGATGTGTCCACTTAAAAAACAATTAATATAAAAATATAATATAAAAATATAATGTAGAATTATAATTAAATTTGAATATATATATATATATATATTAAATTCTTCAAACATAATTATAATTACTAAATAAATTTATATTAAAATTTACATTAAAATTTACAGTGAGATATTGAATAGATTGTAAGATCCATCCTCATATGTTAGTCTAATATAAAAATTTATAGAGTTAAAAATAAAGTAACAATAATAATGTTTGAATTTAATTGATACTTTTATTTGTTGTTTCTTTTTTTTGTAGTCAATGAACTTGTAAGTCCCAGCCATTGGACATAGAGTAAGTAGGTGTAGGCATTGTATAGAGAGTAATTAAATACATCTAGAATCATGTGTCACACATATAACATTAACAATTAAATAGGAAAAAAGTAACCTCTGAAAAATGAAAAAACAAAATTAAGAAAAACAATAATTATGATAAAATAAACCAACAGAGATCCATGTTAACTTGGGATCTACTAAGCATAAAATAAACCAGCATAGATCCTTCTGAACTCTGGATCTATCAACACTGTGACGGATCAAATCCTTCGAGGTGCAAACCTTTCCAAAAATTTTGCACTTTAAAAAGACTTTGTATAATAATGATCCCTCTGGATGTTTAGTTGATGCAGAATTAAATTAAAGCTATGCTACTATCCTTTCATGAATATAAATTTATAATGATTGCTTTACATTCACATTGAGCAATTTTAGAGTACATATTCAAAGCCTTTCTTTTACACAAACCTAGATTGATTCAATCATCTACAAGAATCCAGCAACAACACTAGAACTCTAAAGACAATGTTGAAAGTATTGCTCAAAATGTGTTATGGATGGCACATAAACGAGCATCTTTATACCGTACATACTAAAGACTGATGCTGACAATTTACTGAGCACATGATATTCATGGTTGCTTAACCAAACCACGTCTTCTTGGAATTTTAATATGATAAGCAACCCAATTGCATGACAGCCACGACAATACATCTGCAGTGAAGGTTGCTCATTAAATGAGCGGAGAACTTGTTATAGATTGCATTTATGAAAACAATCATGGAAAGATCTAGCAAATAGACATCGTTTCTCTGTTATTGTGCCTAAAATTAGAAAAAAAATGTGCAAATTGACAGGAGCGAGTTCGTAGTGGTGAAGCCAATGCAGTGGAATACTTTGAATTGGGTGCAGTAATGTTGAGAAAAAAGTTTTACCCTCTTGCTGCTAAATACCTTGAACAGGCTATTGAGAAATGGGAGGGTGATGTTCAAGATCTGGCACAGGTGGATTTTCTGCTTCTACATATGCACATTGTTTTGAAAGAAAAAATTTCAAGCAGATAACAATTGTTTCCTCTAGTCCTTCATCACTGTTGTATTATACAATATAATTTTTTGTGCCTGGAATTTATCATTGACAGTTCTGTCTGCAATCCATTTTCTGCCCATGTTGTTCTAATGTTCTCTCTACACTATTCAGGTTCATAATGCACTTGGCTTCAGTTATGCAAGTGATGGAAAATTAGATAAGGGTATCATGCAATATGAGAAGGCTGTGGAACTTCAGCCTGGATATGTAACAGCTTGGAATAATATGGGCGATGCCTTTGAGAAGAAGAAGGATCTGAAAGCTGCACTAAAAGCATATGAACAAACACTTCGTTTTAACCCAAATGATAAAGTTGCAAGATCTTGTCGAGATCTCTTAAAAGAGCGTGTGGACCTTTTTGAGGGTATTCCTGCTAAATCAAAAGGATATAAAAAAATGTAAGCATTGTAAATTGGTTTATCCATCTCCATTTTTTTTGGAGTGGCACAAATATTTCCTGAAGTCAGTAGTCTTTTATTCCTAGAGTATGTGACTCCATGCAAGGGACATTACAGCTTTTCCTTCAACCTTATCTAAGATCTTGATGTTTAGTTTGATGAGCAGATGGCACATCAGTAGTCTAGTTGACTGTAATTAGATGGTTGGCTACTCCAATGATTTTGCTTCTGTTCTAAGACATGCATACCTTAATTAAGGTATCCGGTCACTTGTTTTTGCTTACACAAGTTGCAAGCCAGATATCTATTGCAGCAAATTTGCATTTAAAATTTTTGTTGTACACAAGATTGATTGTAAAGGATAACTTGGCAAGGCTATTTTCAAGGCAGCATGACAATGGCTTTTTTCCAACCTGATAAATGACCAAAGAGTCTCAAATGATTTGCAGAGGGATTTATTTGGTCACCAACTTTATTATGGTAATAGATGCCAATATTTTTTTCATGAAGAACTCATGTTACACTGAGTTTTGGAGACAGGGGACAGGGGTAAGGGCACTGGTTTTGGGGACAACTAGAAGGGTAAAGTACCAGACGGACAGGGATGACAATTTCTTTTATAAAATATAAAAATATTGGAAACTATTAAGAATAACCCATAGATTCTAGAGTATAGGACTATGATACAACTTGATCAAAGTAGTGATTCTTAAATAGTAAATTTAAAAGACCTTGTTTGCATGGATATTAAAACTGAAAAAAGAGAAAAAATGAGATATATATAATAGAAGAGCTTACCAAACATGAGAATCAAAATTATTGTTATGATTATCCTTGTCACAAAAACATAATACATAATATTCTTTGCTTTTATATATATATATATCCTTATTTTTGAAAGATACAAGAACAGGAAAATGCATTACTCCCACAACAGATCTACAGATATAGATGATATTATCCATACTCAAACTAATAAACAAACAAAAATGGGCTTATACTATTGGCCATATCACCATAAATACAGAAGAATGACAAAAACTTTCATGTTTAGAGTTATCCCTATCAGAAAACCCCACAACCACACATTCAACATGACCCAATGCCATAGACTTACAATCTCGGAAAATATTTAGCAAACAATAGTTACATTCAACATGACCCAATGCCATAGACATACAATATCAGAAAATATTTAGCAAAACATGGGAGAATCTTTGTGTTAAGCATGAGAAGGGTACTTGCTTGAACTTGATAGGTCATACTTCGATGTACATAGGGAGTTGGTATTTCATGAGCATCTTCGTTATCCATTGTAAATTGTTCATAATCCTCCTCCTTCGATGCCCCCTCTTCCTCTTCTGGCTTCTTCTATGAGGTTTGTTACAATATGAATGATATCTCCATGGGGCATTTGATTTTACTTTTCACTTGTTTTTTATAATTTTTCTTGTCAATCTCTTCTTTAAGGTGATATAACTTATCAATTTAAACTGATATAACTTATCAATTGTAATTTGGGTGAGCTTAGGAGACAAAAGTGTTCTCTTAGGAGATCTCTTTCTTAGGATGTGTATGATTTCCTAGAAGCAACCTACCTATATGATATTGCTTTTGATGTAAACCTTAAGGGCACCTCTGGGTAGGTGTTTGAATCATTATTGTCCCATAGCGATCCTCTTATGTGGTCCCATGGCGTATTTTAGAAAGTTAGTTATGTTGGCTCTACATATTTTATTATATTTTAATGAATATCTATAGAAGGTGAGTGGTGTATCAATAGAGGTCCATTTACAACAAGGAGAACAAAGGTAATGAGATAATCACATGGATATTAGGTTGTCATCTTCTTCGGTTAAGCATACATTAAATAAATAGAACTAGCTATACTGGCAATGGATTGAAAAATCACCTTTGAAATGCACTGATGTTGTTCTAATATGCTATTGGGTGTAGGGAATCACTATTAAGCTATTAAGGTAAGGTGAGATGATCATACCCGGTAAGTGATTGATATGAAGACATATTGTGCCTATGCTTGGTATGCTAGGGTAGAGGTGGGGAGTACAAATCTTATTTTGGGCATATGAGTATAGACCCCATAATCTATTCTTGTGCAGATTTTGTCTCTATCTCTTTGGGTTGATTATTATTTATTGTTGTGTATGCTAGTGGAATGGAGACATGGTTAGGAAGATATTTTGTGCATAATTTCTACCCAGAGTTCGATATAAGGAGTGCTAGTCTTGATCTTAATTGTGAAAGAGTGGTTTACAAGTTGTTTTCAAGAAGCTTTAATCTTGAAGAAGATGGCTTCACTCATGTGAGGTTTTGGTGATGAGATCATGAATTCTTGGTGTATCCAATGATCCATGTGCCTTTGAGTCCTCTTTTTGGCATTGAGGTTTTTGCTAAATTTAGCAAATTCAATAGAAATTGAGTGTTGATTTGGGCAATTTTAACCCAAAATCTTTGATTTTGGAGAGATTTTGGAGATAAACTCTTGAAAATTTCGATGTTGTTATGAGATATAATGTTGACATATTTATATTCACTACAAAACAAGTTAGTTTCATCTTTTGAATTTTTGTAATTGATTTGCTCTTGAAGATTGTGACTAATTTAGGGAATTAAAAAGTTTGTGGCATAAACTTGCATTTCGTACAAGTCAAATGAAAATTTATGTTAAAAAATGACATATCTATTTAATTAAGTAGCTAGGTGTCCTTTGGTACCCTTAACAAGTGTCAAGAGGTCCCCGAACACTTGTATTCCTTCATGTGAACCCAGAATTAAAGCTTACAAGGCATATGTTAGAGTTGAAAAGATGAGGTGTACAAGAAGTAATTTTTTTTTTTGCATATTAAAGCAATTTTAGGATATTTTTGCTAATTAAACTGCATTTTTACGACACATTTATAACTTTAAATGACCATGTATCTTTCTCATACTAACTAAAAGAGGCTAATTTTTTTTGAACGTGTATTTTTTATAGATATTTTTAGAACTATAGTGTGTTTTAGAAAATTCAAAATTTGGACTTGAACTTATTTTTAACACCACGGGGTTAGCAGATGAAAGTGTGTTGATTTTTCAAAGAAAAAAGTATGCAAACTAGAAAGCATCTCTCTTTGACATATTGAGGTCTCAAGTTCTTTGGCCATAGGTCAAAAAATTAGGTGAAATAACTTGCAGATGAAAGATAAGTAAACATAGAGGAGAAAAAGTGAAAAGGCTTGAGACATAAGAGAAGTAAACATGGAGGAACAGACTTGTCAAAATGATTGAGGCATAATAGGTAAGGACAAACTTAAAAATAAATTTGTGAAGATTCTCAAGTTATTTAATGGAAAGCCTTAAAAGATAGATAGAATAAAATGGGCACTAACAAATTCTATCAATGGGAGAGCAAATTGAATACATTAGATCCCAAGACTTTCAAAGTATTCAAGAATTTTTAGATGAAATAAAGAATGCAAATGAAGAAATTGAGAAACATGGTGAAAATTCCAAGATTGATTTGAAATTTGTCAATAAAAGTGTCCATGACTTTGACTTTGATGACTTTTGCATAATTTTGGTTAAGGAGAAAGAAAAGTTTATTTATAAAAGCAAAATTAGAAAGGATCATGCATATGGAGTGAGAGTAAGTCCCACTCTAAAAAACTTTTAAGTCTAAGAAGGGACTCTAGACACATTAATACAAGTTGTAGAAAAAAATACATGAATGATAAAAGCCCTTATGGCTATTTTTCTAGAATTTTACTGTGTATGAGTTTAGAACTCACAATGTTTCGAGTTGATTTTCCATCCATGATTAGGGGATCATGATGAAGTTGCGATAAGATAAAAAGAGTACATAGAGGCTGAATATGCAGGAAACGGGGTAATAGTTGTTTGGATTTAGGTAGAGGAATTTGAACCATTGGAAGAAGAAACCAATTAGGAGATATGAAACCAAGGAATTAATTAAACAAGATAATAACAATAATAAGGAATATTCTTTGGCAAGGAACATAACATAGAGCATAAGTGGGCTTGTACTATTTCTACATGGTAATTTTGTGTACCACGCACCCTTAGGAGGGATATTAGAAAATTAAGAAGATCCTAGCATGGAAAACTACAAAAACAATTGTAATCCTTAACAAGGTCAGGACTTAATATTTTCTCCACAACAAGTTGAGATCTATCACAAATCCTTGCAATGACAAGATCTTCCCCAAATCCCTACAATGGTAAAGATCTTCCCCAGATCCTTACAACAATTAAGACCACTAACCAAGCTAGGTCAACAGTTAGGAAGCATTTTGAACAACATTTTCAATAGCGTTGGATCTCCAAATAATTTATTCATTGCACAAGCATATTCATGGGTGCACTGTTGTCTCTAATGAATATGCATTAATGCTCCTACATCAATTGTTCCTTGTCATAGGACATGATAGACACCCCCAAATAATTAGAATCTCTTCCCCACCAAACACATTGTTCATGACTAAATGAAAATATTTGCATTTGCAAAGCCCTAGCTACTTGGCTAATTGCAATCATGGTATGAACTATAGACCACAACAATAGTTCCATATGAGTGGTTAGGACGGTCCAAACCATAAACCTTGAAATCCTTTATGGTGAGACAATCCTAGCATTGAAGACATGCTTACATACGTGTAAACACAAAGGTGTTACTAAATAGTTTCTTCAATTGATTAGAAGCATACATATTGGGCCAGTCCTCATCAATGGGCCATTAGTTATAATTAAGAGGGTGATTGTACAATAATATTGATTCCCACAAGTTTACAACAGATTGGCACAAACAATTAGTAGTCAGCTTCAACTTTGACTAGATACATAACTTGATCCCCTTATCTAATGCTATAAGGGATGCATGTTGGCAATATTTAACAATTGCAAATTGCAATCTATTCCAGTTTAAAAAAAATTGCAACACATTTAGTTTAAGACTATATTGGAGAAAAATATTCTCTAAATATTTGTTTTAACATTTGTTGATATACAATTTCATGTGATAGCTATGCATCCTAGAGAATTAATTACCAATAATCAAAACAACCCCAAACAAAACACACATATATAGGAAATATAATACACAACAACATGAAGATCCTATTATTGAGCCCAATATTTTTAAGGATAAAACTTGCCCATGTAGCATTACTATGGCTAACAACATTAGAAGAATATAATTGTGTCAATTATTTGCCACATGTTAGTACAATTGATTGACATGGTTTGTACACCAATCCATTGTACACTCAATTTATAGACAATTTCATATTTGTAACAACCCCAAAATATACACCAGAAATTTCTGCATCAATAAGAGAAACACAAACAAGTATAAGGGAGGTTAGAGTCACCTACTTGAAGATAATGTCGGAAAGATACTTGGAGAATCAGTTCCTCCCAACTATAGGAGAGGACCTCCAAACCACGATCCCAACTCCACCCCCGAACTGGATCACCACCATGCACATAACCAACAAGCAAGAGCTTCCATGCGACACTCTCTCCCTGAGTCCGTAACAAGCTCAATGATGGACTTATGAAAAGAAGAAGCACTCAACACATGCACTCACAACAAGGTTTCTCCATGCACAACACAACGTCCCGTGCTATCTCAGTGCACTCTTATATAGTTTTGCCAGGTCTTATGCCATCCCAATCAAATCTCCAATCAATCCATAAATCCCTATGATTTAGGATCTTGTCCGGTTGTTGGGATATTGTCCGGTTGTTGAGTTTTAGATTGTATTTGTTTGGTAAATATCTCTCTAGCTTGCTTACACATGTTCTCTTGTGCCATGGTGGTGTCCTCTCATGTAAGTAAATTCTCCAAGTGTCTTATCCTTTTATTAATAATAAAACACAACTCTTGTAAGTATTTTCTAGTTTTAAATTAACTTTTAAAAAAATAATTATTTTAACAAATATTAAATTAAATAATAATGTTTTTAGATATTACACTATTGCATAAGATAATCAAAGATTCAAACTTGTTGATTACTCCAAACATAACCCTTCGTTATAAAACAAACATATATTTAAAATATTTGTTTGACCAAATTAACCAAAAATCTATAAAATTAATATTCACTATATTTGGAAAACAAACAAATGTGAATATCAAAATAGATATGTTAAACATGCTCATAGACATATTGGAATTGTATTTGCCTACCTGGAAAAACAACATTTTTTCCTTGCATTGTCTTTATATTAAGATAAACTAAAGGGCCAACATTGTGAGACATAAATGCAACCAATACCTTCTCACGGACCTAATTATATGTCATCAGTGAGAACTTGTCACGAAAATGATAAATAACATTTAAAAGAATGCTTGCCAAGAAAAAGTGGATGGGCTTATTTTTCAATTTTGAATTGCCACATTCCAATTCTATTCACATAATTGAAACAACTCATAAACAAACTTAACTTTAACATTTTAAACTTCAACCTAAAATATTAAAGATTTGGAACAAATATTTGGCCAATTTTGAATAGTCAAATAGTGATGGATGGTTAGCGACATTTCACACCTCCAGAGATGGATGGTTAGTCTTCATGCCACCTTTAAGTTTCAGAAAAACACATCAAAATCATTTTTGTTGGTGTTAAATTTGGCGATCTTTATAATAAAATAAAACTCATTATTGGTACAATTCCAAAAGAAAATTTGAAAATAAAAACACTTTCGAACAAAAACAAAAAAATAAATACCTTTCATCATAAATTCCTTTATGGTCTATGAGCCTCTCTCAATATCTTAGTGTTAATAGTTTGATTTACATATTGTTAAAGGAATACGCTATTATATCAATAAAAATCTATGGCCAATGCAAATATATATTTCTAAAATATTGGTACAATATGTCTTTGACTATAATGAAATTAATTATTTAACCCATTAATATCCATTGCAATTCAACCCATTAATTGAAATATCCTTTGCCCATTAATTGAAATATCCTTTGCACGCCATGATTAGGAAAACACTCCTTACAAAAATTGAAGGGGGCTTTATGCCCATTTGCAATGAAACTGGGTTGGGCAGTGACACTAACAGGGAGGTATCCCTATGTGTTGCCTTTGTTATCTTGAAGAATTATCTGTCTCTATTTACTGTGATAAATATTTTAGGAGTAAGTTACTGTTTTTATTATTTTTTATTTTTGTAGGGATGCTATTTTTATTAAATCTCATTTTTCATTGTTTAAATTGCAATTTTGATTGTAGAAACTTGAATATGATGTAAGTGATTGATCTTTTAACTTTTGCATAAAGTTTTTTTTATTAGGTAGATAAACAGTGTACTTTTGTTTTTCATTAAAATCAAAAAGTACATTTCCCAAGCAAGAACTTCCCTAGAACGATATTGGAAGGATAATTACAATGGCAAAAAACTTTCGGTCATTCAAAAACATTGTTCAAGCACAACCAAAGGTGTCATTAATGAAAGTCAAGCACTATGAATAGAACTATGCCAAAACTAAAAACAAGGTTGATTGTTCAAGCTAGATAATCTTCAAGTCAAGAAAATGGGCATATCCCATTTCCACCTATGCTTCTTTAATGTTTTATTTCCAAGGAAGAAGACCGACCTCTATAGAAAGAGTCTCCTTTTAGAGAAAGTCAACAACTTGTTGCAATATTCAATACTGAGAGGGGAGGGGAGGGTTTAATTAGTATGGATACCTTTTAACAATTTTAAACCACTTTAAATATTAATTTTACTATTTTAAAAAAATCAACAAGATACCCTTTTTGAAAGGTCTTCTCCAAATGCACGCATGCTTCACCAAATGCATGCAACCTTCTTCAAATGCACACAACTTCACCAAAGGCACACATATGGAGTTGTCCAAATGTACATAGATGCTTTACATAAGCTGGAAAAGGCTTCACCATGTATATTGACATCAATGCCAACTCACTTATTCAACACAACCATATTAAGTTCTCTAAAAATATGACTGATAACATAGTCATAAAAACAAGCACGCAGAGTTATATCTATCATCTAGCACCAAAGATCCAAGAGAGATAACGTGAAGCGGCCAAATCTTTTTTTCCCATTTAACTATGACTAGTGAACCCCCCAAAATATGTAAAGTATCAATAGCAGCTAGGATATTAGCAAATTTGATTAAACACCATAAAGCTAAGAGCTCAGCTTGTGTTTGAGCCACGTCGACAATTAAGCTTGAGATTGAAAAAATGTTCATCATTTATCCTTAGAGTAGCTCCAACACCGCATAAACTATCTTGTGCTGCTCCATCAAAGAACCAAGAAGGCATCATAGAAACTAAAGGTTCCTGATAAATCATTATTCAACACAACCATATTAAGTTTTCTAAAAATATCACTGATAACATAGCCATGAAAACAAGCTAGAAGAGTATCTATCCTCTAGTACTAGAGATCCAGAGAGATAACCTGAAGCAGGCAAATCTTTTTTTCTCAATTAACTATGACTAGTGAACCCCCAAAATATGTAAAGTATCAATACCCAAGATATTGGCAAATTTGATTAAACACCATAAAGCTAAGAGTTCAGCTTATGTCCACAATTAAGCTTGAGATTGAAAAAATGTTCATCATTTATCTTGAGAATAGCTCCAACACTCCATAAACCATCTTGTGCCTCTCCATCAAAGAACCGTGAAGGCATCATAGAAACTAAAGGTTCCCCATAGTGTCTCTGTAATTTTTTTCCAACAATTTATTTAATTTTTATATATATACATGTATTGAGTAAATTTTTATTTATCACATTTTGAGTGTTAACAAAATAGGGTTTTCGGTTATTCCATAGTATTTTATATGAATTAGAAGTGGTTATTATATTATTTCATCATTTTACTTTATTTTAATAAATACATAATAAAAAATTAAATTATTATAAAATTGAGTAAATATGCATTATTAGAATTAGGTTGATTTAAATATTAAAAGAAGATGACTTGACCTTATGATGTCAATTGTGTCAAACCAAAATTAGTGGATAACCTTAAGATAATTGATTGTGTTTGAGCAAGATTCCGTCGATCAACAAAAATCTTTGTAAAATGTGAAACCACAAAAATCTTTGTAAAATGTGAAACCAAGATGACAAAGGTAGTACTCGATGAATATGTCTATATGTTGCCCACATAAAATGAATCCTAAGCTCTTTACTCTATGTGTAATAGTCTCACCTCTTTACTCTACTCTCTGTGATGGTTATTATAGAGAAGTGAGAAAACTCTAACAAAAGTGGTGATATCATTATTCAACATAATCAAATTGTATGTTCAAGAATGTAACTAAATTTGTACATTCTAATAAAGATTATAAGAGAAGCAACAACAAAGTCAGCCATAAGAAAGTAGGGAATGAACTTATAATGATTTATTATCTTGATAAAAGTTTTTATTTTAACGTTAAAGTTTTTATTTTATTTCAAAGTTTTTATAATTATTGAGTTGAGGAGGCATATTCTACAATCAAGTAGGGGGACGTGTAACTTTTTTAATGTTCCCTCAAGTAGGGGGAGGGGATGTGTAACTTTTTTTCGTGCTCATCTAAGAGTTGACACATGTCATTTAAAAAAAATAACCTTTACAAATTAGATAAATTAAAAAGCTTTATTAACATTTACACTCTAGAAAATGATTTACACCTCCAGAGATTTGGGTATGAACAGATTTAATTCTGCTTGACACTTAGTAAATCCTCTTTTAAAGTAAATTATAAACTCAAAAAAATTGTATTTAAAGTTTTAATTTTTAATATTTTTTTGATTAAGAGATCAAGAAAAGAGGTCTATATGTACCCAAGACAAGAAATGAAGGAAAGGCACATATTCTTATCCAATAAACACCAATAAACTCTGACTTACCTAGCTTCAGTAATTCTGCTCGCACAATTTTAAACAAAAGTTGCAAACAAAAGTTGCAGAAATACATAAGCATATCTGTGTCATCAAATATCACAAAAAGATAATATTGAATTTATGTTTTCTTCAATAAGACATTGCCCTTCCTGCAAAGCTGATCTAGCTTTTTCCAATTCATCAGCTCTTGGGTTAGGTTTTCTATAAATACGCTGCTGAATAGTTATTGTTCTCAACATTGATTTTAATATTTGGGTCTCTCCTCAGAGAGGAATTAATTGGATTGTTTGTATCTTATTTTTCTTATTTATTTATTTGATAATAAGTTGAGAATCACTCAAAATTTGAAGAGAATTTGAACCCTGCTTCACTAGTGCCTATTAACAAAAGTCTAGTCTAAGTGCATTTAACTTTGCAAAATTATTTGTACGTTGACTTAGTTTAGCTTTGAAGCTAGACCAATGCTTCCTATATATACAAAATCGCCCAGCACCACAATCTCTTCAGGTTTCCCATGGAAACCCCATCAAATAAGCACATGGCTTGGTTTCACTAATGATTTCCTCAACTACTTGTCATGTCTTAATCTGCAACTTTTCTTGCTGAAAGAATATGAAAATTCCCAAGCTTTTGATAAATACATTAAAAAAGTGAATGAACTTGTCTTTGCCTTCAAAACAACTTGTACTCCTTGCCAACCATATTCCCCACGATACCATAGGTGGGAGTGATCTATACTCTTCAAAGGATACATTCGGATTCCATAACCTTAAACTGTTTTCCACCGAGCCCCCTGCCATATATTCTGCATCCTTATCTTTTTCTTTATTTCAGACCAGACAGCCTTTGAATAGAGACACTATACTATAATATGGAAATTTGTTTCCTCATCTTGTTTACACAGATGACAGTGTCTATGTCCCTTTCTACCTTATGTTTTTTCATCTATTGACAAAAATGAGAAAATGAAAATAAAGTGTATAATAGAGATTGATTTTATGGCAGTCTTTCAAAAATTGAAATAAACAATGGATAACATGAACCATCTAAATAGAAGACTTTGGCTATTTTTTTCCTTGAATTCAAATTTTTATGCAATCTAAATTGTTTTTTGAATGCAAAAACAGATTTTGCACTCTCATAAACCTCCTCTAAAACACCCAAATCATGCAAATTTGGTAAGTGTTATGTAAAATTCTTGAAAATCATTACCAGATTCACCCAAACACATTATCGAAAATTGGAAAAAAAACCTTGTCAAAAAGTAGCCTCTTTAAACTATACTGATAACTGCTTTAAACTATACTGATAACTGAAGCTATACTATACTGATAACTGGAGCTAAACTATATCTTTAGTGAATAAATGACCTTCATGACAAATAATTGGAAGAATGTGAAATAAAAAAAAATATCAGTGCATAACGTTCCATCGACAAAACTAACAACGCACTAAATGTGAATACAAGGGGATCTCTCCTTTACAATGGCCTGCAGAGGATATTTCATAACAACCGTGAATTCCCGTCCCTCACATAGATCAACAGTCTCACCCGGCTTGCATTTCCACGAGAATTCTTGCACAAGTCGGGCGACGATAAGATGCATATGGAGCATAGCCAGCCCTATGCCCGGGCACACCCTCCGCCCAGCGCCGAACGGCATCATCTTTATTTCCTTAGACCCCGTCAAATCCACTTCCACGTCGTCGTCCGCAAACCGCTCCGGCCTGAACTCCGACGGGTTCTGCCAAACTCGTGGATCCATCCCAATACCGGCCACATAGAAATTGACGATCGTCCCGGCGGGGAGATCGAACCCGGCAACCTGGGATGGCCCTATAACAGCATGGGGGATGACAAAATGCGCCGGAGGGTGACGCCGCAGGGTCTCCTTAATTGACGATCGTCCCGGCGGGTAGATCGAACCCGGCAACCTGGGATGGCCCTATAACAGCATGGGGGATGACAAAATGCGCCGGAGGGTGACGCCGCAGGGTCTCCTTAACTACGGCGTCAAGAAAAGGCATCCGCTGCACATCATCTTCTCCCACCGGCCTTCTCTCAGTCCCCACGACGCCGATTATCTCATCGTATAATCTCGTCTGGACATCTTGCCGGATAACAAGATTCGCCATCGTCCATTGAAGGGTATTCCAGGTCGTGTCAGTGCCGGCGTTGATGAATTCCGAGCAGAGCGTCACGAGCTCCCCGTCGTTAAGGCTTCTGCCGCTCTCCACCGTCAGAGCCAGCAGCGAGTCAATGTATGCGCCGCGGGTCCCGAGCGGCCCGTCACGGCGTTTGCGTATCAAGGGAAGAAGGGCTTCCTGCTGCTTCCGACGTAGCTCCGCCATTCTTGCCCGAAGCCGCCGGAGGAAGAAGGAAGGAATCATGAAGAGTTCGTCCAAACCCACGCCGCTGCGAAGAACCTGCTTCATGACCGTCAAGACATTACTGACAGTCGCCTCGTCGGGCTTTGTCCCGAAGCATATATAGAAGAGGATGCAGAACACCGTGCTCCGGAACTTCTCGGCGACTAAAACCCTTCCCCCGTTCTGAGCCGCTTCGTCCCTCAGAACTGCCACCAGGCGCTCGATCGCCCATTTTCTTCCTTCCCCGAAGGCCTTCACCGCCGAAGGGCTCAAGGCTTCGCTCACCAGATTCCTGCGAAGGGTCCGCCACAGCGAGCCGTAGGCGGCCGAATTGATGTTGTGCTGGTTGCTGTTGAATAGCTTCTGCGTCCAGTTGGCCGGCGGGCGGTCTGCAAAGACGGAGCCTTTCTGTATGAGCGCCTCGTGGGCAAGCTGGTGATCGACGATCATTATAAGAGGGCGGGAACCGAGCCATATAGTGAATATAGGGCCGTATTTTTCATAGAATTTCTTCACTGCGACCTCAAATTTCTCGACAGATCCGAGATGCAGGAGGTTTCCTACAATCGGCCTGGCCGGCGGGCCTGGCGGCAGGTTCTTCTGCTGCCTGACCTTCCCGTAAAACAGTCCGACGAAGAACAGAGAAATTAGGAAAAGGAAGAAAAGAGGGAGATACGAATGGATGTCGAAGAAAATCGCCATGGGAACTCGAACGAAGGGTTGCGGACAGAATCTTTCTTCGAGTTTGCCCGCCTTTAGAAATGGCATACCTCCATACCTATTGACAGTCTCTGGAATGGTTTGGTTTGGGTATGTACAGTCTCTGGAATGGTTTGGGTATAGATAGAAAGATTGTTTTTATGATGATATTAACGTTTATTAATATTAATTTTAGTTTTTAGGATTTTAAAAAGATAATATTTGGTCTACTTTAAAATCTTGTTATAATAAGCTTTTTAAGTTTATTATAGTTTTGGCAAGTTAGGAGGTTATAAAGATTTGTATTGTAGCAAATACCATGCAACGCAAATCTAATGTGGGTGTAAACAAGTAAAGATGTTATAAATTCGATGATTTAGATTAGATAACTATTTTTTTTCAACCCGAGATGCGGGTGCCAGCGCAGTCCGCATGCAAATGGAACGTCTATCAAGCCCACCACCTTGCCTTCTCGACCTTCTTCTCGCGTGCGGAAGGAGAAGCCTGTCATTTCCAGGCCCGCAACATAGGGTGGCGACACCCTGTCCTCCTCTTACGCTTTCATGGCGGAGCAGATGAATTCAATGTGAGCTAGTACTAGGACAGGGTTTGGTGAGGGTCGTGATTTGAAGCAGTTTGCCATGGATTTTTGGTTCATTGTCTTCGCTGGGTTCAACACTTCGTTGTCTCAGATTGTGTCTTCCGCGCGATTCGAAGCCTGGTTTTAGCCTCAGGGTGGCGCTCTTTCGATTTTGTTTGGCATTCCTCACTGGTCTGTCAGTCTGCAAGACAATGATCTTTTCACTGGTTCTAGTGACGTGGGAAGCTCCCACCACCCTGCTCTCTTTCTGCGCATAGCTTGGCCCTCTCTGTTGAGCCTCTGGCTGATCAACATGTCTAGACAATAGGGTACGCCTAGACGTGCCAGCACGGGTAGGGGAAAAGCCCAAAGAGGGTTTAGTTTGCAAACTGAAGAGGGGTATGAAAATTACATTTCCAAACCGGTCTGCATCCTTATTGAAGACTGGCAAGGAAGGGTACTCAACCAACGGCTCGCTTCTGGGCAGGGTGGTAGCCAAATTCAACCATTACAGGCTTGTTAAAAACATGCTGGGAAATCTCGTGGAAGATATGCTAACTAATTGGTCGGCTGCTCGCGATACTGTTTTTGTTGTAAAAGCTAAAATGATGGAAATGGACACTCAACTCACAAGTGTGGACAACACATTTGCATGGAATTGCATGACAGGTAAAGCAGGGCATGTTGGCCTCGAGGACAGTGGTAGTGGGAATGCTACTGGGGGCAGGTCGCGGGACACTAGCACGATTCCGACTCCACATGCCCCTCCTTTCCCCATTCCTTCCATCATGGAGCCTCTGTTCAAACGAATGAAGGACGTCGACGGCCAGAACACTGAGCCGCCACAAACTGCTCTGGCTACTACTACCAACACGACCAACATTTCGCAGGAAGAACGATGGGGATGCCCCATCATTGAGGAAAACCCCCCCTCTTGAAGCATGCTCAGAACATCTGCAGAAACGAACTGTCGTTCCAGGTTTTTTTGTCATCGTTGTCTAGTTTGGTTATCTCTTTGTTTACTTTTGAAAATGAACCATGTAATTATGTCAAATATTGGTTACTATGATAGTCCTACAGCCTTGAACAATTTAAGCTCTTTTTTTCTCAGACAATTCTCCGTTTTTTGAGAGGCTTGAGTGATGGCTTCACCACCTGAGACCTCCTCTGATCAAGGTTTCCCTTTGTATACCTGATTTTGTAAATTAATAAAACTTTACAGCATTAAAAAAAAACTATTTTTTTACTGTTTTTAATATTGTAATTTTGATAATAAAAATCTGCATTCTAATAGAAACAGATTCTACACTCAAAACAATCTTTAAAACAAGCCACTAAAATTCCAAAAAATAAAATTAGTAACCTAAATTTTTAAAAGTTCTTACTAGAATTTATCAAAATCATGCCAAATCAACCTATTCAGAACCAAATTATAAAAATTTTAGACAATACTTTCGAAATTCTTAATTTTATATAAAACAAAATAAAAATTGACCAATCTATAATATTTATGTTTCTCAATTTTCGTGAAGTTTTCTTCTAACAAAGCATATATCTATATTATATTTGCTAATAATAATTAAAAAATATTATAAATGTTTTTAACTTAAATCGTAGAATGTTTAGATTATATTATTTAAAACTATTAATTCCTAAGCGGAATTAGTTTATAATATTTATGTGTCTCAATCTTTGTGAAGATTTCTTGGATAAAACATATCTGTATTATATTTGTTTATGATAATTAAAAAGTATCTTAGACTTTTAAATTAAAAATTTAATTTTAGATTATGCTATTTAAAATTATTAATTTATAAAAGGAATATAAATCTATCAGTTTATAATATTTATGTGTCTCAAACTTTGTTCAGATTTCTTGTGATGGAGCATATATTATTTTGTATGTTAATTATTTTAGACTCTGGTTTGATTTGAAAGATGTAATGTTGACTTCGTACCTGATAAAAATGTATATTGCAAACCGTGCATTGTATTTTTTATGGTTAAGAACATGTGTTTCCTCTTAGGAGGTCACGGGTTCAAATCCAGAGGGGGTAGTGTATGTACACCTCTGTAAACTTTAGCAGTTAAATCACTGCGCAGAGGGGGGTCCCTTGTCCCACAAACAAGGAGGTCTCATACACCAATTTGGTGTCTCGCTTGGCGGTGACCTTAAAAATAGATTATTATTATTATTATTATAAACATATTATTGTTATATAATTTTGATATTTTTATTAAATCGATTGTATAAAAAAAATGTTTATTTCAACTATTTGGAACTTTGCAACAAAGAAAGATAAATTATTTATTCTTCGATGCATGTTTAGAAATGACTATAAGAGGTCTTCCGTTTCTAACTTTCAGAATATTTGAAGGTCTCCACTCAAGAGAAAAATAACATTCATGTGGTATATCTCTAAGACAACCAACTCTCTCAAATATAAATTAATTTTAGTGGCAAAGTTTTAAATTTGTTTTGGTTAATTTTTAAATCAATTTGTTATAAAATATAAAGAAAGAAGTGATTTAATTTAATTTGATTTTAGTGTAAATGATGAGTTCTTTTTGTAAGTAATAAAAACTATATATTAAATTTTAAATTACAAATAGAAAATTACATTTTTTTTGGCACCATTATCATTATGTTCGATGGTGTAATGTTTTTATGCATACATATTAATTCAACATTTTAAGAGGTACTTCCAAAACTGCCCCTCCCCAGAAGGAGATAACATGACTTTATAGTGTTTTGACAAACCTTTAAGCTTTTATAGCTCATAAAACACCCATTAGCAATAATAACGACATATAAGACTACCATAATTTCTACCTATAAGAACTTCAAAACTAGAAAACATGGACTGCAATCACTACAAATTTCATGGAACTTGGTTACCTTGTGCCGAACAAAACATGCCTCTACTCGTCGAAGGAGCAGCTGAACTACCAGCAACAACAGTTTGAGGAAGAAATTGGATGCCAAGCTTGTTGGCAATGAAATCTATCTACTTATGCATTAGGAGTGAATCTGCGTGATGGTCCTTCTAGAATTCGGTCATCACTTCATCACCCCTCGCATTTTCCTCTCGCTCCAACATAACCCAACAACCCCTTCATTATCCAGAAAACATTGTCCTCTCATACAAGGTCTCGCGATCTTTGGTCCTACCAGGGTCCATAATCCACTATTGGAGGGATTCAAATTCCTTAGTCAACTTCTCTACTTCCAATTCACCCAGGAGAAATTGTTCCATCGCCTCAATTTCATCATGGATAGAAAGAATAATGGTAGCCTTGTACAACTATGCCACCTAGGAGCCTCTCAATTGTTCTTGATTAGCACATTTCTCTCTCGCTGGTTGTTTCCTTTTCCCTTCACTCCATATATTTGTCCTCAAATTTCTTCATTGAACCAGACTGAAAAAAAACATTCTCAATCCAAATTACTTGCGCAATCTGTGGTTTCAACACCACCACCCAACTGTGTCATTCATGCGTCCTTCATACTAACTTCCTCCCCGCACCTCTTGCTCTCTTTTAATGCCAATTATTGTTTCAATCAGCTGCCATGAAACAAATTCCAGGTCATACCCATGAAAACTTCCTTCTTAACTTGCAAATACATTCCCCACAACATAAAATCATTAACCATCTATTGCTTGACCTTCCCACTGCGACTCTTTATTACGAAGTGTCACCTTTCCAATCACCCCTCTGTCTAATAATTTCTTGGTGTGGTTTCATAAAGCTTCCACTTAGCACATATTATCCCAAGGAAATCGACATGTCATGTCACCAATTAAATAATTTTCAAATTAACAGTTAAGTTGGTCTATCATTTTCCTAAGGGTTATGTGGAAAAATGAAACTATTGATATTTAACCCCAAGGTCTATAGTTTCACATGTAAATTCGAACTCATATTTGTTGAAGGTGGAAAATGGGTCAATAAATGACGGAGTAAAGATTAAATGCTCCAAAATGAAGTGGCAATGTGTCCTAGTTGGCCATGGGGGCACATAAGTGGATGTGTGGGGTCCACATGAGGGAATATTCCTCATTTACGCATGGCATCATCCTCAAATTTGAATTTGGAGGAAGGAGTTATTTCCAAGGTGGTGGATGAAGAGTCATATGATAAATTTAGGTAATGACAAGATTCTATGACAACTACGGCAATCATTATGACAGGTATGACAAGTCTATGACACCTTATGACAACCCTATGACACCTTATGACACATATGCTAGATCCTATTACAACTATGACATATATGACATGTAAGAGCTACAATAGACCCAAGAGGGTGCATGAGGTGTGTGTTGGGCCCAAGGAATCTTCATGAAAGGTTCCAAGTTGAATTTCGTGAAGGGAGAGTAAGAAAGTCAATACAAGTGTCACTTGGGTTAATGTAATGTCCTAGATTAACATCAATTCAAGTTAATTGTTGGGACTCAGAAATGTCGTATTTTCATCCACCTTTCCCTTCACTATTCCTTACATTTCATCGCCCTATCAAACCTTCATCATATCATTTTCATAAATATATTTGGGTTTCACATTATTATTTTCCACTTTATTCATTTTAGTATTAAGAGTGAATTTATGATTAAATATTAGAAAATATACATGTTTTCATATATATATCTCAATTATGTGTGAGCTTTGTAATGTGTAGGAATATGTGAATGATTAATTCAAAGAGACTTCTCGAATATCTCTTACACCATTCCAAAGGAGATAGTTATTCAAGCCTATTCTCAAGGAGAGGATCATGGAAGATTTGGTTGGCATATCTTATCTAGGATTCATGAGAGACATGTGGAGGATTTGGAGGAACCGTATCTTGTAATAATAGGAAAGTGGTTGAGAATAGTTGAGAAAATAGTGGATCTGTAATTAATGCATTCTTATCTTTTTCTTAAGGACTCTCATGTATAAAGGAGAGTGCTCCCTCTCCATGGGGGGGGGAAGTTTTTCATTAAGCTAGATTAAGCTTGTGGGAGGGTTGTAATGAAGTTGGATTGGATTGGATTTTGTATTTGTTAGATTAGTATTTGATTTGAGATTCTTAATGTGATTCAAGCTTTCATTGTTATACTTTCATGTTTGTTATTTGATTATTGACTTGTGGATGTGAGCTCACTTATGTCATTGTTGTTAAACTCTTCACATGTTGTATTTCCCTCACTCAATTTTATGCTTTCCTAGTTAGTGTTTCAATGCTTTTCTAGATTAATTTGATTTCAGCAAATTAGATTAAGTTATATTAGATCTACTTCAGTCCTGCACAAACAGTGCACGTGCTTCGTCAGTTTACGTACCCCAGGTTGACAAGTAAATAGTTGGGCAACTGTACTGCAACGTAATTATTACGACATATATTTCGCCTAACATTTTGGCGCCGTTGCCGGGGAAGCACAAGGGATTGAGGTATTAATTTCTTTTTCATGCAAGTGTGATTATTCATGCTCCTAACTCTGAGGTGACACATGGGTAAGGGCATGAAGGGTGTGTTTCAATTTCTGCAAATTAGCGTAAATTTCAATTTCTGCAATTTAGAGTAAATTTCAATTTCTGCAAATTAGTGTAAATTTCAATTTCTGCAATTTAGTGTAAATTTCAATTTCTGCAATTTAGCGTAAATTTCAATTTCTGCAAGCATGTTTTTGCAATTTCAATTTCTGCAACTGTGAAGAGGTTTTCATGTGTTTCAACAAGAGTGTTTTGTTTTCAGCAAGTGTGATTTTTAGTTTTCAGATTTTGATTTGGATGATGTAAGAACCCCTTTTACAATATGATTTAACTATGAGTATCATCTTGGAACAACTTGCTCACATCCTTGCAAAAATCGGAATCTCCTCTTCTCTGGAAGAGGAGATCCTGACAGCAGCCGAAAGCTTAAATACTCCTTCAGAAATGAACGAGGAAGCAACATCTGAAGACTCCTGCATATTTGATGACGAATAATCATTCGTACAAGAGATTGAGGAAGATGACAAGGAGCTGCAACATGATCTGAGTGAGGGAAAATGCGCTTACGAAAGCTATATTGAACGATGGTTCCAGGTAAGTATGCAATTAGATCAATTTAGTTTTTCTTTTTATTTAGTTAGTTTGCCGTTACAGCAAGAAGATTCACTCATTCTTCTAAATTTTCATCTTTCATTTGAAAAATTACCACCGAACATGTTGCTATTACTTTTATGTGCATGGCTCCATTGGAAGTTTGACTACACGTAGCATATTTCTAAATTCTAATTAGCATAGAGTAGGTAGGTCTTCATTTTTAGATTTACTTTAGTGTTGAATAAGTATGCTCTCCTCCGCGCTTCGTGCGATCGCGAGGATCAGAAAGTAGGGATGATTAAAAATGTTTTCAGGAAAATTTTTAACGATGAGAAAAAAATTGCCTAATCTGCTGTTCCTCAAAATTTGTTCCATTTGCTCAAATTTTTCTTTTAAATCTGCAAAATAAATTTTTAAGAGTTTTGTTTATTTTTTGAAAATGAAAATTAACTCGGAAATTTGCAAAATAAATTTGCAGAATAAATTCTTTTATTTTTTCTGCAACATAAACAGGAAAAAAAAAATATAAATCTGCACCTCCATGCTCCATCTGCAAATAATAAAACTATAGTTGCATTAGGATAAAATCTAATAAAAAGTCTGCAACAACCCTTGGAACAATGAAAAGAACCTGCAAACTTTCTCATTGATTTACGAAGGCAGGGATGCCATTTTTTTGCCTTAGTCCTCCATCCTTTAGCTCCCTGGACATTAAACTTGCAACAAACAATCAAGGTTTTTCCCATGCCGCCTTGCAAAATTCTCATTGGTTTGAGTCGCTGCACTGTTTTCTCTTTGCTTTCATCATTCACGGGGCAACCTGAACAAAATGGTCAATCAATCGAATAGCAACAAGAACTTTTTTTTTTTTTTTAGAAGCAATGACCATGATCGACTCAAACACAAGTAGTTGACTAAGAACCTATTGTTAAGCTACGAGAGAAATCTTGACCAATGATTCGAGCATTAATGATTATTCGCTCAGTTCCTTGGCTGGCTCACAACCAAAGCTATCTTTATTTAACTTTTGTTGCACAAAATCCACATCTGGAACAAGTTGCACTAAAATAGTTATCCGGATAAGAGCCATGCACGAATATTTGTTGCAATCTGAACTACAACCAATCTTGACAACCGCAATCTTCCCGATATTTTGCAGACATTCTGGGCATTTGATGGCTACTCATGTATCGATAAAATACTAACTGCCCGTGATAATCTAGATCCTACGATTTCATTTTTAAATACCCGCGTGTTGCCAATTTGGGCAATTAGGTATTTTCAAGCATTCCTATGATTCAAGGCCTAGCTGCTGAACTGAAAGCCTGCAATTACTCATTACATTGATCTTTACAACGGGGCGATTCGCTAGGCATATTCTTGGGTAAGTAAGTCACTCTTACAAACTCTTTTCGTTCTTTGTCTAAGCTGGTCAACACTCCTTACGCCTATTCTCATACCTCTGTATCAATTAGACAGACTATATTGGGACATTTCCGTATCCATGGCCACATGCATTGATATAGGATGATTTCTATGAGAAAATAATCCACACCTGCAGCAAATCAAATTTCGATGCAGCTGTGTGCAATGATTTGGAAGTTGACGAATATAATGAAATGGGAAATATCAATCCAAACAATAACTATGCTCCCATCTGCTTCAGCGATGAATCCAACAGGCCTAAAATGCATAAATAACCCGATGCAATTCCTGGCATTTCACAAGACTAGGTAAAGGGTCATTATCTCCACATCCATCATTGAAGCACCTGCGTCTCAAAGGTATACAATTTCGGCATTCCTCCCTATCTATTTCTCTTTGTTTGGAAAAGTGTTGCTGATTAGGGTCAGACTGCATGCAACCATCTCAGATATTTATAATTATGCTCAATATTGCAACAACAGCCTCTTATCGGCAATGTGTCGTATAGAGGGGTAATCTATTTAACCATGGCGGGCCCTTGTGAGTTTAGTAGTCCAAGTATGTAGGAAGAATACCTTTTAGCCACGGTAGCAGTCAGGGAGGGCGACTTCGCCAGATCCACGAATAAATCCTTCTTGCAAGCAAAGCTTCTTCAGTGTCTATTCATCTCTGATGTCATGGTGGAGTCAAGCTTTACATTTTCAGCCTTTGCTTACGAATAATTCTATGATAGACCTTTACAGCGACGATGTCGTTACTTGATTTCGTCCATGTGGCGACTTCCCCTGGCATGTAGATTCTTATCAATGAAGCAGAAGAACAACGCACAGCTCCCTACTTGCCTAACATTTTGGATGAACAACGCACAGCTCCCTACCTGCCTAACATTTTGGATGAACAACGCACAGCTCCCCACCTGCCTAACATTTTGGATGAACAACTCACAGCTCCCTACTCACCTAAAATTTTGGAGCTGTTGCCAAAATGTTATTTCCGCTCGATACTTATGTGCTAGCTCTATCTTTGCCACTCCATATTATAACCTGGGTGTCGGCCAGAATCTTGCACGTTTCCCTTTATCTTTCCACGTATTGTATTCATTTCCTTTTCCTTGAGAGAGTCAGTTAGATCCATTAATGAGAATGACGATAGTAGTAACAGTGTTAAAGCAATCCAATCATGAACACATGTACTGTCCAGCTGTTAAAGCAATCCATCTCTCCTTGCAGGAGGAACGCATGCCTCTACGCATTTGAGTATGCTGAACACTTGATAATGTTAGAAATTGGTCTCTATGGTATGCCGGACATACTCTACCTCACAAATTCTGGATCGATCAGTATTGTCAAAAACATGCAAGCTACAGCACTGAAGGAAAAATGCATTCTCTGGCAATTTAGTTTCCTATTGCTTACAACGCATGAGTGTATATCAAGCATATGGAGAGGATGCGTGTGACCAAAACAATTTCATTCAAAGCTCGTCTCATTACCCAGCTCGCCCAACCTGCTCAACGCGTAATAACCCTTTTCCTCTCGGTCGATAGGTATGGAATTGATGTTGACCCATGCATCTCTTGTTTGGCGAGGGCTCCATTTCTCTCAAAAAGCTTCCGAATGAATGAATGAGCAAACTAACTGCATAAACATAAGGAAGCGATAGAATTCCATCACTCCATTTCTAACGCACATAATGACAGCCCACGTCTATGTGTTTGGTACGCTCATGAAAAATTGGATGCCTAGCAAGCTGCATGGCGCTCTTATTATAACAACAAAGTGGAGTAAGACCTTGCAAATGAGCCTCACGATCCGATAGGAGGAGCTAGCGAAGCCAAACTATCTCTGCATTTCATGCTACGTGTTTCTCAGGAAGTATTGATTACTGTTTTCAAGTTGTGAGAGGCCCTGTCATTCAAATGTATAATGTTGTCATTCAAATGCAGAAAACTTGATGAGGATTATCTTTTTGCATCACTTGGACCATATACTTGAAGCAATTTTGCTGCAACCCCGACAATACTCTTTTTACGAGCCTTAAAACAAGATGCCAAAGCATGCTGAAATGATGATTCTGATTTTGTGTCTTATTTTCATGTGAATTATCCGAATAAAACTAAATCCATACAAATTATAAAACTATGAATGGAAAATACATAAAAATTGTAAAATTATAAAAATTGCAAATGGACATTTCATTCACTTCCTAAAAATAATACGAATGCATATTTTTTTTTTTTACGCTTCACGTCAAAATTGCTTTTCTAAAGTCACTTCCTGCAGCAATCGATAATTCCACCCGCTCAAAGGCAAAGGTACACAAATGCATTTTATTATTTTCGCTTTGCCCCATTCATACTCATTTTTGCATTCGATGATGCTCTCACGACGTTTTAAGTGCAGGATTGGTACTAAGTTTGATTGCAGGAACAAAGACGCTCACATTCCATGCTAAAGTGATTTTCAAAAATCACAAAATCTTTTGAGAAACATGCTATGATAAGCCAGCTTGAAGGAGTTGTTACACCTCATGAACATCATGACGCTTGCTGTTACACAGAAACCTTTCATAACCCATTTGCGTCATGCATGTTTACCCCCATTTCTCCTTCAAACACGCGTTAGTCATCCACATTTTAAAGTCCACTCTCCCTTGCCTTCTCCTTCCTGACTTATCGCACACCTATTTTTCTGAGCAGCATACATCATTTCCTTTATCATTTTCAGTTCATTTTTGCTTTCTTTCTCTATGCCAGTTTGCCTTCTGAATAAAACTAGTCACTTCCTTTTCCACAATTACACTTCCTTGATTTCATTTCCATAAACCCTGTCACTGCTGAGATCTTTTTTATAGTCCTACCAAATCTTTTTATAAAAACTCGCGTTGACTGATGTGGGATTCCTTAAGGCCCACCTTTCAACAGTCTTGCCCCATCGACATCAGCACCTTATCTGGGATATAGACTAGAGTCCATTTTGAGTACCTAGAGGCTTGCATGCCTTAATGGTAAGTTCTCTCGCTGACGATCATGGGAATACATCAACGTCCCTTGATCCTCAGATCTTGCAAGTGGCTCAACCTCATCACATCCATTCGCACTTCGCAAGATGTACTCGGGTACCTTGGCACTCATTGACATCAATGGTGAGTTGCCTCACACTGGTTAATGACATTCATCAATGGTCGGTAATCCAATGATTTCTCTTCATGCTCGACATCGACACATCCATTCGCATGATTAGAATTGTACCATCGGGTTTGTAGCGGGTGAAGACTATACACTCTTTCCTGATTCCCTCAGCAGTTCCAGCAGCTTGAATCCATCTATGAGAGTCTGACAGTTCCACATTTTCCTACTTTCTCTTTTCATGATTCATCAGCACCAGTTCAGATCTCTCCACTTCACATGTTATGATTCAGCAGTGACCATCGTTGCAGTTCCAGCCGTTGCTGTTACAACCATCATTGTTATAGCAGTCGCTGTTACGGCAGTTACATCGGTTTCGGCGGTTGTTGTTTTAGCAGTTCTAGCAGTTGTTGTTACAGTAGTGCTGCTACAGTAGCAGTCAGTAGCAGCCACCTTTCACATGCTCCGACAGTAGTTCCATCTTTCATGTTACAGCAAGGATGCCATTCACAGCTACATTTTCATGATCCTACACCAGTGACACCTTCCATCTTCCAGCAATCGCAGTCCCATATTCTTTATGCCAGCCGTTACAGTAGTTACAGCTATAGTACCAATCACGATTTCCTGATCCAGCAGCCGCAACAACTACATTCCTATTGCATAGTTCATCTACATTTTGGGTGAGTGGAGGTACATTGTTTTCTAATCTTTGATCATGAAATTCCTTCTATGCTGACTTGAATATTTTGGAAAATTCCCTCACCCCACTTCATTTTTTTTTCCCTTCCATGACCTACACTATGTTGCATGAGGGCATGCAACCGATTCAGTTGGGGGGGGGGGGGACTATTGTCATAATCACCACATTTTTCCATTATCATCATTCCATTTTCATCCCATTTACCATTCCCAAAAATTTCTTTTCCAACGATCCCCTGATGCACTTTACTTCATGCATTGACATACATTGGCATGATTCATACCAGATTGAGAAAAGGATTTCTTATACTTAGTAATGCTCTCTTACGCACATTGATAGCTTATGATTTCCAGTGAAGTATGTGGTTACAATTATTATCATAACAGCAAGCAAAAAAAAATAATGAAATGAATGTTGTTAACACAAGAACCAACATTCTTATATTCCTGGTTGTTACACAAGAACCAACCATAGGAAAATGCCAGCTGTTACTCATGAGCTGTTACTCATGTCTCCCACATATCTTGGAAACATTCATCATTAAAAATACATCATCAATCAAAGCCAAAGTTTAGATGCCAAAGGTTCTTCAGAAGATCCATGAATGGTTGCATGAGGACATGCAACACCTTCAGTTGGGGAGGATGTTGGGACTCAGAAATGTCGTATTTTCATCCACCTTTCCCTTCACTATTCCTTACATTTCATCGCCCTATCAAACCTTCATCATATCATTTTCATAAATATAT
>LPNX010639779.1:0-11410 GCA_001517045.1 Pseudotsuga menziesii
CCGGTGAACCGGACAGGGCTAACTTGTTTGGACTTCAAAAAGACCTTTGGAAGTACTTCTAGGAAGTGCTTGTTGTACTATATCACATGTTCATACCCCATGGGGATATTGTAATAAATGTTCTAGAATGATAGTGTCTGTAAAAGAATCGGTCTCTTAGACTTCATTTGTCAATCCGATCAGCCCAGGGTGTTTTTTCCCTTGGTTATTATTGGTTGTTGAATAAATGACTGATAATTTCTGAGTTTTTCACTCCATACCTCCAAAGTTGGGGTGGTGGGCTTGGAATTTAGGCCTATTGAGGTTATTAGAGTCTATATGTCAATGTATAAGCATGCTAGACATCATTTTTGAGTCATATGAACATGTGTAAGTCCCCCTGGGTGTTTTTCAATTTTTCAATTTTTCAGTTTTTTCAGTGTTTTTTATTAAATTTTAATTTTTCCAAAACTTAGGCTATTTTTTAATAGTTTAATTGGAAAAATTGATTTTGTAATAAAAGTGGGCCAAATAATCGGTTTCAGTCATGTAGGTGCTCATTTTCAAGATAAGAGAACCATGTAAACCCATGGACCCACTATTTCCTAGTTTTGAGTGATTTTCCACCACTCAGGTCAGAAAGCCCCAAAAATCAATTATTGATTATTTTAAATAATAAATTGATGAATAATGGAGCAAATCCAAAATCAATAAATCAATGGATTCTCAGCCGATTTGATTGAAATCAGTCAGATCTGAAGCAGATTGACTGGATCTGACAAATCCTTGACTGAAGGAGGTGATCAAATCAGATCCAGAGTTGATCTTGAGCATCCTTTATGGGGAATTTCGCCCTCTCTCTCTCCTCAACACGTTTTTGACTCAACTGGATGATTTTTGGTGGATTCTTCAGTCAACAGGTTGAGGTGTCAGTCAGATCAGCCCCCCGATTGACAGTTGCACTCAGTGAGACTCAGATCTGGCTTAGCCAGACACAGATCAGGCATTGATGGACTCTCCATCAGTTGATTTCACTTGATTCCATGAGTAATTGCACCCCCCCTGGGCTAGATGGCATGCAAATTGTATATATCCAGGCACAACCTCCTCTTCCAAGCTAGTTAGAACTGGGATTGAGGTGCTACTGCTATTGTATTGTTGTAATTCTCATTTGAAATAAAGAAAAGCTTTGGAGGCAATACGGTGTGGTGCCATTACATGTGTGGATGATTATTGCCATTGTTTTACTGAGGTAACCTGTATCTGTGGTCATTTTTTGCTATTTTCTTGTAGATCTGTGGTTAAGATTGGTAATTAGCTTATTACAATCTTGATAGGAAAGGTGTTGTTCAATAAGTTTATTGACTGTCACTCTCCTTTGATTCATGTTTAGAGATCTAGATTTAGCATGTCCTATAAGCTTATATGCATGTTATCTTGAATCTCTTTGTATGTACTAATCGGATCTCACAAGTTTCTTGGCAAGTTCTTTGATTTCAGCTGAGTTGCAGTTTCATACTTTGGAGAGGATGCTGATCTAGTTTGCTTCTTCATTCTCTTCAAAAAATTTCAAAGGCATAGTCCCTCAGCATTCCACCTGAAAGTTCTACTGTGGATCTTCAAGGAAACCAACACTCTTTCTCTCTCTTCCTCCTTTAAAATTATTAAACTTCCCTCAAACTGGTTACTTTAAGGTTTCTTTTTAAATATGATCTATATCATAAAGAAAAGCATACATAGATCTAATTATCAAGATCCCTTCAATTCTCTATATCTTAGTTTCATTGTGCACATAAAGTTCAAATTCAAGAGATCTAGCTAAAATTGCCTTAGTTTCGCAAGTAGTTTATTGAAAAATTCATAGCTTGCTGTTAAGGTAGTTTCATTTTCTGTTCAATAATTTCAATATTCTGCAATATCAGTGCTTTTAATTGGCTGCACAAACAGCAATCCAATATCCCAAGGAAATCTTGCTTTCCTTGGTTCCTTTTTCGTTGGTTTAACTAGTTTAATTTCATTAATTTTTTGAGATAAAGTAGGCTGACCCAAAGGAACTCTTAAAGTGCTTTGGGGTATTTGTTATTCTAATTCACTCGCTATCATTTAGAATTTCTGACAGAGAAGAAAATAATCTGCTGTCCAAAGTGGCTTTTGGAGCGCTCAAATCCCCCCAGGGGGCTCTCTTTTGTCACATAATTTGTAATTGTTTTGCATAAACTGTAATATCTTGGTTTTAGCATGTATAAGGACCAAGAAAGATCTATTTTATCAGTGCTTTTATATTTTAACCTCTGTAATAAAATCATCCTTTGAATAGGCTCTTTCGAGCCCATTCCCCATCCCCCCTAGGGGGATTCGCGTCGGTGCCTTTTTCGTCTTTTTCTGCTTATTTCCTTTTACTAGAATTGATCTGATTTGCAGGGGAGGATATTTGATCTTGTTGTTAATTCCATATTCCATATCTTATTTTCAAAAGTAATCATAATACTTACCCCACGATTTCCCGAGTGACCCGCAAGGGGAAAGAGATTCGTGGTAGGATTAATCAGAAAACCACATCTGTGTAGTTGTGTTATTTTCTCATATTTTTTTTATCAGCATTTTAAAATTAACCCCTCCTTGATTCCTCGATTGAGATCCACTTGGATCGAAAGAGGTTCTTGGAGGCTTTTCTTTTAAGCAAGAACACATCTTTTAAAACTTATTAAAATTTACAAGACTCCAGTGTGTATGCTCTACACTTGGCTGCGGTTCGTCCGATCAGTCAAGATATATCAAAAGCACTTGGGTGACTAGCATAATTAGGACTCATCTTCCCCAATTAACAAACCATCAGGTGAAAATCCAACACCTCGATCAAACCTTTACGGTGGCAAAATACCCAAAGGAAGCGGGAACCTCCTGAAAAGTGACCTCGGGGCGCCGATCTCTGTCACACCCTAACGAGTGCGTTACGAACACAGCCCCAGAGACTCCATTTCATCCCACATATTCCTTGCAGGTAGCCATATAGGCTTTGTTTTGGACATACTCCAAGTACTCTCGGGTATATCTGGAGTCCCCCTTTAGCCTAATTTAATCAATTCATACTTCATTTTTAACTTAAAACATACCAAGATGCAATCGCAAAACATTTATTCCAAACACATGCAAGCACATTGATCTCTTTTGACTCCATTTTTAAGGCACTGGTCTTTTTTTCTTTATATATATATTGTGTATCAACTTTGTGCTTTCATGTGTATCTTCGTATCTTGTCATCTTGATTGTTTATAGTTAAAATATTCAAACTCCTAAATAACTGAATCAGTACAACATCATTACACTAAGAAATCATCCTTAGTAACTTAATAGGGTCTACCCCCCTTGGCTTCATTAGGAGTTGAGCCTAAACGGAGGAGTCAAGAACAAGGTGACAGCCTTGACTTGAGACTTGCCCCCAAGGACACACCGAGTGGCTTGAAGATTTCTGCCACATGATCCAGGTGTGTGAAAAGGCAGCAACAGAAGGAATCCCATCCACCTGAAATGACGAGCTTGTTGGAGCTTAGTCTGGGATTGGAGATACTGCAAGGGCTGATGATCGGTATGGATGATCGTCTCCTTACCCATCAAGTAGTGTTTCCACTTCTTGACACTCTGAACCAAAGCATACAACTCTTTGTCATAGGTGGGGTAGTTGATCACTGCTTGAGTAAAAGTATCTGAATGGTAGCAAATAGGCTTGTGGTGCTACATCAATACTACCCCCATGGCATATCCACTGGCATCTGTCTATATCTCAAATGGTTGCTGCAAATTGGGCAAGGCTAGGACTAGGGCGATGCTGATCTTTCCCTTCAATGTGTCGAAGGATTTCTGCTGCTTACCTCCCCACTGGAAGGCTTTCTTCACACTTGTTAAGGCATGCAAAGGAGATGCTATGTATGAGAAGTTTTGGATGAACCTTCTCCAATATTGACCAGCTCCTAAAAATCTTCTCACTTCAGTAGTGTTAGTAAGCTTAGGCCAATTGACAATTACATCAACTTTTGAAGGATCAATTTTTAAATTTCCACCTCCTACAATATGACCCAAGTAAAATAATGAATTTTTGCCAAATTCACACTCTGACAATTTTACATACAATTTCTCCTTTTTCAAAGTATCTAATACTTGCTTTACATGCCCCACATGTGCTTCCCAAGTCTTGCTAAAAACCAAGATATCATCTAGATAAACAATGACAAAATCATCTAAGAATGGACGAAAAACATCATTCATTACCCGCATGAAGGTTGCAGGTGCGTTGCAAAGCCCAAAGGGCATCACCAACCACTCAAATAGACCTTGCTTGGTATTGAAGGACATCTTCCACACATCACTTTCTGCAATTCTGATATGGTGGTAGCCACTGCTCAAATCCAGCTTGGTAAAGAACACAACATGTTTCAACTGGTCAAGCAAGTCATCTATGCGAGGAAGCGGGTATCGATTCTTGATCGTGATCTTGTTGAGAGCCCGATAGTCAACGCATATCCTCCATGTGCCATCTTTCTTCATCACCAAAACAATCGGCGACCCACATGGAGAGGAGCTGGGTTTGATCGCTCCTTGGTCCAACAAGTCTTGAACTTGCTTCTTAATCTCTGCCATTTCAACTGCGGACAACCTATACATGCCCACATTAGGAAGAGGGGCATCCTGCTGGAGATAAATCTCATGTTGAATCTCCCTTTTGGGAGGCAAACCTGTAGGTTCCTGAAATATTTCATCACAGTTAGCCACAATATCAATCATAGCCTTTTTATGAGAAGGATCACAACATTTGAATGCATCATATGCTTCAGCATCTTTTTCTCTCACAACCATGAGCATGTATCTCTTATTAGTGTTGATGAGTTTCTTCATCTGTCTTGCACTAACAAGAGTGGTGTTAGCCTTCATACTGTGAGCTCTCACGATGTACTCCACCCCATTTTTGGTGAGATGGTACTTGTTCTCATGACGGAAGAAGACTGCTTTTCGATCATACAAGTATGGGCTTCCCAATACGATACTACAGATGTCAAGAGGAACAACATCTAATTCCACCTCATCGATCAACTTTGAAGCAATTGCAAACCTTAACCTACATTGCTTAGTCACCTATATCTTAGCATTATCACATACCCATCCAAGAGGATAAGGCTTGGGGTGAGGTTTAGTCTGTATGCCCAACTTCTTAACAACTGATTCTGAGATCAAATTTACTTGAGAACCTGGATCAAATAATGTTTCAATCTTTGTATGCTTAGACACAACTCTGATGTGAAACAACTCACTTCTTATTTTATCATTTTCTTTAGAAACATGAGTAGAACTTGAACCATTATGAGGAGTTTTGTTACCTTGAATTCCCATGGCTGTAATCATGGTTTCGTCACCTGAGTCAGAACCCAAATCTCGTTGCGCTGTTGCAATAGTCTTTTTCTTCTTTTTGCTTCCATAATGCTTTGGCCTTTGTTCAGGATGCAACTTTCAACAACTTTCTTCATCATGCCCATCAGTGTCGCAATGGTTGCAATGGAGCTTTCCTCCTTCCTTCTTGGCAGTAGCTGTCTTTTTGTTCTTGTCCTTCTTTTTGGACTTGTGGTTGTTGTTGGGCTTGAAAGGCTTCTTCGGATGGTCTTCTTGCAAATGTTTCCCCCTACTCTCAAGATGAGTAGCCTGAACACTTGCTTCATCCACACTAATAGGATTCAACAATAGCAAAGTATGGCATAGATAATGATGAAGAGCACCAATGTACTTCAAAAGAGTGTTAGGAGAATCTAAAGAAATATTCAACTCTAGAGCTTTCTTTCTAAATTCTTCAGTAAAATTCTGAACACTCTGACCCTTGCCTTGTTTAAAACTTTTCCAATCCATCATAGCCTTTTGAACATAACCCAATGGATAAAATTGCTTACGTAAAGCAGAAATGAAAGCAGACCACGATGAGAGAAGATTACCCATTTGTTTGCTACCTTGCTGAAGCTTTCTTTCCCACCATACAAGTGAGGTGCCTGTCAGCTTAAGTGAAGCCAACTAAATATTCACATCTTCTTCTTTGATATGCTTGACTCATCAATAGACCTCAATTTTCCTTATCCAATTGTTCAACTTCTCTGCATTCGATTCCCCATTGAACATGGGAAAATCAAACTTCACATCGAGCTTCAATAAGGGCTTATTTTGAGGCTCTTTGTGAGGAACCTTGGAATGCTGAGAATGAAATGAGGGAGAAGCACTTGAACTTGTGCTTGAAGCTGAAGGTGAAGAGGGAGGCTCAAGAGGCTCTTTTCCACCTCCTCCTTGGTTAACTGAAGCATTTCCTTCGTCCTTCACTTCTTTGTATTCCTTCTTTACTTCACTACCTTTTCTTTCTTTTGCCATGCGTTCTTCATAGTCTGCAAAAAAATTGTCTACCTTGTCGGCCATCATGTAGAAGACCTTGTGAAATTTTGCCTCCATCTCGGTGCGGGCATCATTAGCATCCATCTTCTTCCTTCGGTGTGCACGTCCGATCTCGGAATTGTAAGGCTCTAATGTACCCTCACCAACTTGCAGTTTGGACCTCGTGAGCATCCACACTCACAATCCAACGTCAAATAAACCTACTCTGATACCATATGATCTGGAAACGAGATCTTTGCTACTCTATGACGTTAACATGAATTGCATAAAGAGCATGAATCAATCTCACAAATCCATAAGAAGAGAACCAAACAGCAAAGACAATACGCACATAAAGACAACAAGTTGATAACAGAGTTCGTCCAGGATGGACTACGTCTCCGGGCCTACTTCTCAATAGGAAGGCCGATCTATAATCTCAGCATAAGGAAAAATACATGGCAATGATACAATGATACCTTGGCGACAATGGTCAGGAAGTGAACCGCTTCCCAAAACACAACAAGACTGCTTCCATCAACTCCAAATCCTAAAGACGGTGTAAAACGAGTATAAACACTCATACCTTCCTCCTGCAGAGCTACACAATCTCCCTTCTCTCCTTAAGCTACAAAGTCTCCACTCCAAAGCATGCTTGACAATGGCAAATGAGAGAGTTTATATAGGCTTGTATGGACTCCTCTCACATGATCCTCATGCTTTCTCAAGTTACAACAATTTTGCCTAAAAAGGCATATGGTTACAACTCCATGTTTGGTTATCATGTGGTTGGGCTCTTTATTAACTAATAAACAAACATTTAACAATACCCTTTTAAAATGGCATTGGCTTTTAATATGGTTAAAACCATATTATAATAATACAAACCCACTTTTAAAGTCATAACCAATTCGAACCCACTTAAGAGCCCTTTCCACAGTTTTTAAAAGCACATGTGTTTAAATAGTGGGCGTGTCCCACATGGTGGTTGTGCCAACGGGAGGAGGGGATATCACGTGGCCTTGTAACAAACCTTGTCGCATTGTAACAACCTTGGTTCATTAAAAACCATTGCGCTATTATAAAATTCCACAAGGTTAAATACAAAAACCTTAACCAACATACCAAGGACCCATGTAGTGCGAGTGGTGAAGTCGCTCAACCATGAATGCAGAGGTCACGGGGTCGAACCCCGCGGAGGCCATAATTTTTGCCTTAGAAATATTGGCCAATCCCATGCTTCCATGTGACGGCCTAGGATTGGTCCACCTCACACCCAATCAGCGTCCAGTCAACCACCCAGTCAACAGTATGTCAGCTCGGATCCGTACTGCCACGTGTCACCTTGTGATTGGTCCGTACACCTACCATGCCACCTTATCCGTACCATACGAATGCTAAATGTCACCCTGTTAGTGGTGCCATGTCATCATGTTTGTATAGTATGGATTCCATGTGTCACCCTGTCAGTGGTGCCACGTGGCACCTCTTTTTTCCAATTTTGCCTGTTGACCTTATAGAACAGAACGCGATAACTTTCTCATATGGAGTCCGTTTGAGGTGAAACGAACGCCGTTGGAATTGTCTCGATGAGAAATTTTATTTGGTGCTGATTTTGATGAGATTGGAGGACTCCCAAAAAAATTTCCTTCTTGGATCCTCCTAGATCAGTGAAAGCATCTCTGTTAAGTTGACTCCATAGGCATTGGTCCCATCTTTTAGCATTGTTGATAATCTAGGCCATTTGTCCATTGAATGTTTGATTATAAATCATATTTGTGAATGCTTTATCTATTTCGTGAAGCTCTCAAATATTTGTCTATCTTTCAATTCTGGAGATAGCAACATGGATTGCTTTGTCTTGTGTTAAATTCATCACATTAATCATCTTAAATCACAATAACTCCTAAACAACACCCATCTGCATCCGAAACATCTAAAAATTAACTTAAACATTGAGCCATAGAAAACTCTTTGTTAGGGACTACCCCCCTTGGCTTCGTTAGGAGTTAGCCTAAACAGAGGAGCTAGGAGTAGGTGACAGTACCTAGCTCTGTGCTTGCCCCCAAGGTCACACCTTTCCCACTTTCTTAAGTGAGGAGACAACTTTCAGAAGATTTATGTTGCTAGTGTGCAATCGACGGACCACATATTTTTGCGCCGTTGCCGGGGACAAATCTTTTTGTTCCTAGACGACCTTTGTTTATTTTATTTTTTTACCTTTTTATCCTTTTTGGTAGATTTTTAGTCCAATCACTCTCTGAAATTAGACTTAAGACCACTTGGTGAATCCACTGTCAGTTAACACCTCAAGGTATTCTACTAGAAGAAACTCTTTAGGTTTGGTCAATTTCATCCCCGACCCCAAAAAGGTCTTAAGGAGGAGATTAAACAAACTATCTTCTCACAGGATCCTTGCAGAACTTGGATCTGATTATGTTTCAGACATCCATCTTTTATTTCCAAAAAACTTAGAAAATATGCAAAATAATAACTGTTTCCTAAATCCAATGGGTGAGTTTTTTACTCACCTTAACTTTGCTCAGATAGCAGGTCATCCTCATGATATCCCTGGCAAGGCTATTGATAAGCTTATGACATATAATGGCATTGATGCATCCCTCTCTGTTGAGCAGCATATCAGGAATTTCACCAGACACTGTGGTTCTCATGTCAGGGGTACTGATAGGCATGAAGATGTTTACATGACCTTGTTTTCCTTGTCTTTGGATGGAAAGGCTGGCAACTGGTATGATAATTTGCCGAACAATTCTTTCGCCACCTTAGCAGATTTCAAGGCTGCTTTCCTTGGAAAGTTTGGCAGCAGAAAGGAGCCTAGACATTTAGTAGCATCTTTGACGAGCATAAAGAAGTCTGATACGGAAACCATGGATGAATTCAACGATAGGTTCACAGAGTTATCAAATTCCATCCCTGCTACTTATGCTCCTCCTATAGATTTCACTTTGGATTATTACATTGAAGCATTAAGTGGCAAGATCCAATACCAGATTAGAGACAAGGAGCCGACCACATTACTTCAGGCTCAGAATTTGGCCATTAAAATTGATAAGAATATGCAGTCATCTAGTGAATCTAACCTCTAGGGTTATTCAAGGTCTTCAACTCCTTTGAAAATTAGTGAACCTAAAGACAAGGATCCTTTAGCATCTATGAAGGATGCCTATGAAAAACAAATGATTGAAATGAAAAGAGAGATGAAGAAAAATATGGAGGAAGTAGAACAAAAACACTTATTACAATTGAAGGAGATTCAAAATAGGGTGATTACAATGGAAAGAACTCAGCCTTCGCCACCTCCTAGAGATTTCCCTGCAAAACCAACATGGCAGAGAAAGAACCCCAATCATGAGCAGAGGCCTCCTCATCAGCTAAAGGCCACTAATGTGGTTGAAACTTACACACCATTTTGTAGGGCATGTGAAGACCTTCATGATGAATCTTCCTGCTATTTGTTGATGTATATAACTTCGGAATGTATTCTTCTATGTATCTTATGTATTGTAACCCGATGTTTATTCCAGGATGTTTCTATTATGTATTTGAGTCATGTGGTCATGCTCCGATGTTCTGATCAGGAGGATTAATAATGTAAACAAGTCATATCAAGTCATTAGGTAAGTCCCCACAGTTTAGGGGCACTTGGGTTATTATACACTAATTAAGGTGTAGGCTCAAGTAATTAATTATAAGTTAAGCCTACATGGTTGAGTGCACTTCAAGTCAATGGAAGAATATAAATAGAGAGTGAGAGTCTCTCTATTTATCACTTGTGAATTACATCACTTGCTCTCTCAAGTGTGGTGCACGTTTGGAGAAGGAAATACTTTGGCTTGACAGAAGACAGAAGGCTGCTGTTGTGTTGGGAGGTCATATTACTGTTTTGGGATCACATCTTGTGGTGATACTATCTTAGAGGAAGTTGAGGGGTTTTCTCCATTTATGGTTTCCCCTCCTAAAATCTTTGTGTCTCTTGTCTCTTGTGATGTGCTTATGTGATTGTTGTGCTTGTTATTCTCTCCGTGAAAAGATCTTAACATAATGCTAGCTTAAATGTTGAAAAACTAACATGGTATCAGAGCTAACCTGAGAAGAAGACATTGTGCAGCTACATAAACTAGGGCTTCCTATTTTGTGTATCTTCCTCCACATATTTTCAGCAAAAGTATGCTAGGATGACTCTCCATTGAAGGGTGCATCTTTCTGTCGATGTGGAATTCAATTTCAATCATTTTCAGTTTCGATGTGGAAATTAGGGCTTTCTACAGAAGAGGAATTTTTGGATGAGACTAGAACATGATTTTTCTCCTCATCAAAACCGAAATTTAGAGACCTGGATCAATAAATTTGGTTGGGTAAATCTCCGGGAAAGTCAAACCCTAGTTTGACCCCTAGCTAGGAGAAACCCTAAATACTAAAACTACTAAGTTTTGGTACAGTCGCTATATTATGAGATTGGCGAAGTGTCAGAAGCTGAAAATTGTAGGGGATGAATATAGAATCTGGATGAACACTGTGTCCAAAGTTCCACCTCGGATTCTCTATATTCTGGGAGATATGATCTCTCCAAGTTAGGGTTCCATCCTCTTCCAGAAATCATCCATAAATAGGACACCTGGGGAGATATGCAATATCTTGGGCTACAGAGGTCCAAATGGAATTCCTGAAGATGTTCCAAAAAGGGAACAGAATTTAATTTCTGTGGTACTAAGGTCAGACTCAGAAGATGAACCAGCGACACGTGGAATTCCGTACAACTTATCTGTTCTGAACAGTCCAGTAACAGGTCACCTTGGGAAAAAAATCATAAATCCAAAATGGTGAAACCAATTCTGATGAAACCTGCATTGTTGGATCAGGAACATACGATTTTACCTCAGTGAGAAATTTCAGACATAGAGGATCAGTAATTACGGAGATATCACAGAAACAGTAACAGGAATTTCTGCAGAAGAAATCAGAAAATTAGGGCTTCCTGTTCCGGGAGTTTCCCTTCACTGTTTTCAGAAAAGGA
>LPNX010639779.1:15522-28571 GCA_001517045.1 Pseudotsuga menziesii
TAACACTATTATGCATGCTATATTCAGGAGCATGGTTTTCCAGAGGGTTGTGGTTCTAAAGCATCATCAAGCGAGCCTAAGTACATAAACTATGTAGATGACATGCATGATATTTCTGGAGAAAGTTGGAGAGAGTCAAAACAGTATTCAAGAGAGTCTGAGTACAGTAATGCAGTTGGACAACTCCATCCTGTCACCACAGAAACCCGGTGTCAAGTCGAAGATTTTAGTCAACAATTGGATAACCTCACTGAAAACTTTAGCACTAATCCTACTAATGAGCATAATGATGATAGTTTGGAAGGTTTACTACCTTGTGACCTTTTTTCTGAAGAAGATGACTATGATCATGAGGAGGGATATAGCTAGGAATTTGATACAAGTGAGGAAGAACCCCTTTATTCTGAGATGGATGACAACTATGAGACTTTAATTGAAAATCCAATCTTAGAAGTTTCATGTGATGAGAGTCCTCCATGCTCTCCACCGAATGACAAATATTTGGAAAGTTGGGTCCCATGTGACATCTTTGAAATCCAACTTTTTGAAGAAGATTGTTTTGAGCAGAATGAGGAGTGTAGCCAGGGACTTGATACCAGTGATGAGGCATCTCTCATATTCGACATAGATGGCGATGATGACTATTGGACTTTTATTGTAAATCCAACCTATAATACTTTTGAAAATATTTTTGAGAATCTCATCTATGATGTGTCTAGCACAGGAGTTGTTATTCTGAGACTTATAAAGAAGAGCAGTTGGAGTTTTCCTATGATTAGTCAGAATTGTATCTGAGTGTCTGTAATAAGGACTTGGAGAAGCAGTGCAGTAAAGAGTCAGATGGGATACAACTAGTTGAAGTTTTTTCTCAACCATTGTCTTCACATATAGATGCTCCTTATGTTTTGGAGCAGCTTGGGGCTTATACAACGAGTTATTATTTGATAAGCCTTGATGATCAGCATGATGGAGTATTCGACCTGCCGCATCATCTCGATTTGTATATCAGCATTATCCAGTCATGGGTAGAAGCAGCCTGCGCGATCACCTACCAGTTTGGGAAGAAGTTTGATGACATTATTCATGCCTATGATTCCCCATCCTGCCCGCCCATTCTAGATCATCATGTAGGTTTGCATTTTCTGGAAATTGTGTCCTTACTTTGGATGGTAACCAAAGACAAGGAAAAACCTTTTTACATTAATAAAATGCTTAGGTGGTTACATTGGATTTATTATTACACCTAACCTTTTGTGTATCATGCTTAGAGTAGGAAAATAGGCTCCTTAAAGTGAGTGTTTACTTTGGCATTTTCTTTATGTACTTAGAAATATAAAAAAAAAATCAGTGAATTTTTTTCTTTGAATAAAGCAATTTTTGGATCACTGGCTCTTTTTCATAAAACTTGTGCTACTAAGGTTTTCTTGTCAAATTGAGATGTTTTTATAGGATATGGAAACCAGATATTCTGGGGTTCTCGTATGCTCTCCTTGCATAAGAGACTAGATCGAGCACACGTCCCGCAGTTGGAGCCAGATGTTATCCAACTTTTTGTACCATAAGTTGGGTTACCTGAGGAGCCGCCGGTTGACAAACTTGTTCAAAGTCTGATTCCAGTGTATCAGTTGATCCATCTGCTTGTCTAGCTAATATTGGCTAGTCACCTTTTTATTTGAATAATTTTGACCATGGCCCCACGGGGTTTGTAATAAAATGTGCTAGTAGGATATTTTTGAGTGGTTCGGTCTCCTGAGACGTAGAATCTCAAATAGGGTATTCCAGGGAGTTTTTTACCACTGACAATTATGCTCTGCCTTCAGCCGAGTATGATTGACGAGGTTTTCTCCCGCTTCCTCCAAAGCTGGAATGCTTGATGTTGAATTCTGGGCCTTGGGGGGGTATTAGAGCCCAACTGAGTGTTATAATCCTACTAGACATTATTTAGATAGATCATGGTCATGTCCTAAGTCTTCTGGACACATAAAAAAAAATCGAAAAAATCTTTTTCGAACTTTGAAATTTATTTTTTTATTTCTTTTTATTTTTAATTACTTTTCCTATGTTTTTTGGGTTATTTTTTCCATAAATTAAATGGAAAAAACCCGTTCATGATTCAGACTCAGAATTCAGTGATTGAAGGCTCTAACCTTAAGCCAAAAACCGTTATTGATCAACAAGTTAGTTAGAGCCAACTCTCAGATCAGCAATCGGACACATAATGCCTTTTTACTCAAATAAGTTAATTTTGAGTAAAAAAATGATTATTTTGGAGAAAACTAAAACTCTCCAAATTAATCCAAATTTAGTGAAATAAAAGGCTAAATGACATCTCATGGAGCACTTATGATGATTGGAGTTATCATAACTCAGCTTCAGTCGTCATTAAGAGAGCAATTAATTTATTATTAGTTAGCATACATGTCATCTCTAGCTAAAGATGAGATGGAGAGCACTCATTGGTCCGGTGATTTGATCGAGGTGAAGACTAAAGCTTGCACCATCAGTGGGATTCCAAAACCTAACGGAGGCTCTAGCTAGACCTAAGGATGAGCATACCTACATCACACGAGTGGCCTCATCCTTGGCTTGTTTTCAGTGCACAGGTTTGGAGTGGGGGCGCCTTGCCTGGGTGGAGGCCTCCCCTCACTCCCGGTTCTCTGGTTCAGGTCTAAGCTCTTTGTTAGGTGGCTAAGCTGGTTAGGGTTGGTTTTTTGGTTTTAGGGTTTTATCACTCTCTCGTTTCTTAAAAAGAGGCTCTTTCAGCTCTATTGAAAGGAGAGTTTGGCATAGAAACTCTGTTGGATTTTGTAAGCTTCTTTTGTTAATAAAATATTGAGACTTTGGAGGTCACTTGATGGGATTTTAGCATTGTGTCTTCATCCTATGTGAAGTAATATCTCTTTCACCCTACCCTTGTATTACAATTTGATTATTATAATTATTGAAGACTAACAATCTAGTACTTAGGCTTCTAATCAAATCTGCATTGAGTGTTTGTGTCTTCAGGGATTGCATCTAGCAGGAGCTTTCATCATCTAATACCTTCACCATACAAGTGTTCCATTATTAATATTTTTGTTTGCAAGGTTACAAGTGGTTCCGGATCTTTCTTGCTTTCTCCAAACAAACTTCAAAAATTTCTACTGGCTACTTTGATTGCTACAAGTGGATCTCTATTTTCAAGGTTCTATCTTACCTCTTTTTCACTTTTGTAGAAGTTATCAAGTCATTTAAATCTTTATTTTAAGCTTGCTTGGCTTCTACTAAGTTAGATCTAGGCTTTCTATCCTTAGATCTACTTTTTCAAAGCTAGATCCATCTTTCTAAAGGTCCATTTTGAAAGATCTAGTTTCATTTCCTTTTTAAATCCATCTTTCTTTTTGCCGTGGAAAACGTGCACAAGTTTTCTCGAAAAACATGCAAATTTTACATTTTTTGGGCTTGCTGGTTTTCTGTATTTTTTATTAATTCTAAATTCTGGAAATTCATTAAAAAATCAGAAAATTTTCAAAATTTTTCAAAAATTTTATTTTTTTAATTTTTTGACTTTTTCTCGAAAAGCGTGCCATTTCAAGCTTCCTGTTTTTTGGGCTGATTTTTTACTTTTTTCTGTTAATTCTAAATTTTGGAAATTCACTAAAAATCAGAAAAATTTTATAAAAAAATTCAAATTTTTTATTTTTATTTTTTGACTTTTTCTCAAAAAACGTGTAATTTTGTACTTGCTGTTTTTTTACTGATTTTCTGAAATTTTCTGCTATTTTCTAGATTCTGGAAATTAACCTAAATTGTTAAAAAATCCTTAATTTTAAATTTGCAAAAAGTCTTAATTTTAAATTTACATAAAAAACGGTGAGCTTGCCTAATCCTTTCCAAGTTTTGATTTTGGGTCTCATTCCATTATTTTGATCTCATGTTTCATCTCATAAGGCACTTGTCTTCTCATCCACTTAATCTTTTCGAATCATAGGTTAAGTTTAGTTTCCTAACACTCTCACTAGTCCTTGTTTAGAGCTCTTATCCACAGGTGAACCAAAAGCAAAACCAAACAAGAAAGAGCAAGTAGAACCAGATCCAAAGACAAGGATCCAAAGCCAAAAAATAAGTCATTCTCCTTTGTACAAACTCATAAGAGTTTTTCATTTTTACTTAAGTTACTTCTCAAAGTCCTGACAAGGATTAAGTTCCAAAGGCATTTGTACTTCATTAATAAAACAAGGCTAAGTGGGATAGGGCCTCCCATACTTGGTTTTTCTTCCCCATTTGGGGAAGAGTGTTTTTTGTTCTTAGCTTATATTTATTTCGAGTACTTAGAGTAGTTTCATTTTTTTTGCAAAGTAAATACTAATTGTTAGATTAGACCATTTTGTTTCATTAACTAGGTTGATTACTTCATCTTTTAATTTTTTGTATCTTTCATAAGTAATTCAACTGTTTAAAGTAGAAATCTCTTGAATCTCACTTTGTAGATCAAGAGTGCTCTCTATCGGAGAGTTGTCTTTTCATTGTTTAATAAGTTAATCAATTAATCTTGAAAGTCTCTTGAACTTGCCGTAATCCACATCAAGAGCACTCTCTATCGGAGAGCATTCCCACTGCATATCCTTGCATCAAGCATATAGATTAGCTAAGTCTCTTGAACCACTGTCATAAGACGAGGTCAAGAGCGCTCTCTGTCGAAGAGTTTTAATTAATTAACTTAATAAAATTCACAACTCACATCCCTTTAATTAATTAACCCCCTTCCCTCCTTGCCGGAGTAGTATGCTCTGACCGATCTTCGATCGGAATACCCAGAAACGACATTGGATCTCTAAAACCCACAAGAGGAACTTAACTAAAACTTTTCCCCATAACCAACGCACCGGCATTGTTCAATAAATACCGAGGCATGTGGGCAAATTCCAAGTGTGGGTGCCGGGCTACCTAATCTGGGCATTGGTAGTTAATTTATTGAACACTTACCTTTGACCCTAGACAGGTCTGTCATGTCTTTGAACGGAGCCATTGAAGGTATTATCGGTTAGGACATCCAGCCACCATAAGTGAAGATCACAAACAAAAAACTCTTAAAACTTACCAAGAGCACTTGCAAAACCTAACATTCATTGGCATCTTTTGGGATTCACATATTTATAGTCAAAGCATCTCTGATAAGTTGACTCCATAGGAACTAGTCCCATCTTTTAGCATTGTTGATAATCTAGGCCATTTGTCCATCGAATGTTTGATTATAAATCATATCTGTGAATGCTTTATCTATTTCGTGAAGCTCTCAAATATTTGTCTTTCTTTCAATTCCGGTGATAGCAACGTGGATTGCTTTGTCTTGTGTTAAATTCATCACATTAATCATCTTAAATCACAATAACTCCTAAACAACACCCATCCGCATCCGAAACATCTAAAAATTAACTTAAACATTGAGCCGTAGAAAACTCTTTGTTAGGAACTACCCCCCTTGGCTTCGTTAGGAGTTAGCCTAAACGGAGGAGCTAGGAGTAGGTGACAGTACCTAGCTCTGTGCTTGCCCCCAAGGTCACACCTCTCCCACTTTCTCAAGTGAGGAGACAGCTTTCAAAAGATTTCTACTGCTGGTGTGCAATCGACGGACAACACGTTCCAAGGGGAAGTGTTGAGTCCGTAAGCCATTCTGACGAGTAGGTCAGATGTAAGGGCTAAGCCATTCTGTCATGGTGAGAGGATTGGTTCCTTCCATGTCAGATCCAAGTGCTGAGCCATTCTGATATGACTATAGGATTGGTTCCTACATGATTAGATATAAGGGCTATTTCCATTCTTGGAATGGATGTGCCTGGTCAGTTACCAAGAATACTTGGTCTAGGACTGAGGGCCATTCTGATATGACCATGAGATGTGTTCTCACATGATCAGATATAAGTGCATGGCCATTCTGATGTGATTGAGGGATGTGTTCCCACTTGATCAGATATAAGGGTTGTTTCCATTTTGTCATGGTGAGAGGATTTCTTCCTTCCATGTCAGATGTGAGTGCCGACCATTATGATGTGACTATAGGATTAGTTCCTACATGATCAGATGTAAGGGCTACCGCCTTTCTAACGAGTTAAGGTCAGATGTGAGTGTCGGCCATTTTGATGTGACTGTAGGATTGGTTCCTACATGATCAGATGTAAGGGCTACCACCATTCTGTCATGGTGAGAGGATTGTTTCCTTCCATGTCAGATGTGAGTGTTGGCCATTTCGACTTAGGGTCAGATGTAAGGGCTACCACCTTTCTGTTGAGTCAAGGTCAGATGTGAGTGCTAGCCATTCTGACTTAGGGTCATATATAAGGGATACTTTCGTTATCTGAATGGAGGCACCTGGTTAGTTACCAGGAACCCTTAGTTTAGGACTGAGTGCCTTTCTGATGAGGTAAGGTTAGATGTAAGTGTTGTGCCTTTCTAATGAGTCAAGGTCAGATGTGAGTGCTGGCCATTCTGACTTAGGCCCTAGGGTCATATATAAGGGCTGCCAAAGACCTACAAGGAGGTAGGCCTACAACCAACATGAAAGAGGGCTGGCTCTATAGAAATTCCTGTGATGAGAAGAATCATGAGATAACACATATGATGATGATTTAGATCGAGCTATGATTCAAATCCAATTATGATGTCTCTGAGATGATCCAGATCGGGTGATCATCCAGATCCAGTAGTGATGATCCAGATCCAGTGATGATGACCCCATGATGATCTAGATCCAGTAATGGTCTAGATCTAGTGATGATGATCCAGATCTAGATGAATATGACTTGAAGATGAATATTAATTGAATATGAATATGACAAGAACTTGACGATGACCTAGATGATACAGAGAAGAATACTTGTGCTAAAAAATTGTGTCGAGAGAATACCTTCCTAGTTAAGAGGGAGTGTTGATGTATATGTAACTTCGGAATGTATTCACTTGTATTTCTTATGTATTGTAACCCGATGTTTATTCCAGGATGTATTTGTAATGTACTTGAGTCATGTCATGCCCCGATGTTCCTATCGAGAGGTTCTAAAATGTAAACAAGTCATGTCAAGTTATTGTGGGTAACCCTTCTATTGATCAAGGGTTAAAGTCCCCGCAATCACGGGGCACTAGGGTTATTAGACTCTCCTAGAGAATTTGGCCCTAGTAGGGTTTAATCATGTTGGGAATTAGTATAAATAGAGAGCTAGCCTCTCTATTTAGTACACACTCACTCACACTCAGTTGTAGAGCATAGCTGAGGAAGAAGAAGACATTGGGGCTAGGAAGAAAGAGGTTGCTGCTGTTGGGAGATCATCTTACTATTTTGGGGTTTTACTTTTGGTGTTGATTCTATCTCTGAGGAAGTTACGGGGTTTTCTCCATTTATGGTTTCCCCGAGGAAAAACACTGTGTTCATTGTCTCTTGTGTTTGATTGTTGTACTTGTTATTCTCTCAGTTAAAGATCCTAACATAATGCTAGCTTGAATGATAAAATCTAGCATTTTTTCCACGTATAGGGATCTCTATGTGCAGAAAAAGCATCGAAAACCACTTACATACGTAGTTGTTTTGAGAATAGTCTCATACAAGGATGCAAACAAGGTTTTCAAAGGAAAAAATTGATCAAAACTTTTGTTTTTTGTGAAGGATGGTGCTAGAGTGGAGGGAAAGAGAGCATGGTGATGTGGAGGAAGCTGTGCAAGGTGACCTAATGGCCCAACAAGCATTATAGGCATCTGGCTTATACAAGTTTTGGTGTCTTGGAAGCCTGCGGGATAAACCAAGACTACTCTAGCTACTGGTGGACTATTGAGATCTAGAATCTGAGACATTTCAAATAGATGGGATGTCGCTCAGCATTGAGGTTGAGGACATATATTTTATTACCGGTTTGTCTCGATGAGGAGATATGGTTAACCTTCGATCTCATGGGCTAGGAGGCAGGATGACCATCGATGACGGAAAAGGTTGAGAGTCAAATCATGACAAAATCTATCCAGATTCTAGGGCTAAAGGCATAGTTTTGGCACTAGGTAGGATTGCAAGGTTGGCTTCACTCCACTAGGCCCCACAAACAATGATGTTCTGTGCAGTAGAGTGTATGCGACCTACAGTGTATGAATGGAGTACGACGTTGTTAAGCAACATGAAACAGTAGCTCAGTCACTGTAAGATGGGAAGGGTGCATAACTTTGGGTTCAATAACATACCAAGCACATTTTTCTTTGAGCAAATGCCAGGGATAATCCCTAGGGTGGACATTGCTCCACATGGAGTTCAGGATCCAGCCCAGTGATGCTGGGTGAATGTCATGCGTAGACTGGGTGGAGGTAGGGTGGTTAACCCCTACCCAGCAGACTTCTTTCCATGGTGGCAGAGATATATCGTCACCATAGATGACTACCCCTATGCAAGGATAGACTTGCGCGGAGATTCGGATATGCCTCTACCACCAGGAGAAGCTTATGGTAACATAGGTAAAGAATCCCAAACCCACTTTTTAATTTTTGAATTATTTAATTTTTTTTATTTTTTGATATATTGACTCAAAAGACATAATTTTTGGTGTGACAACACATAGTGACAATCTGTCATGTATATGCAAATGTAGGACCATGGCGGCTAGAAGGCTTCCCTCGTCATCGACGGAGGGGAAGAGGAGATGATATCATGGGTGTGGATCCGGAGTGGACGGTCCAAAGCATCCACACGAACTTTGTTAACTTGACACACAGGGTACCCATGGTGCAAATCGAGGAATTTCCTAAGGCCATGTAGCATCAGATGGTTGGTGTACCACGAGCGTGGGTTCGACTTTTTCGATAACTATCTAGAGTTGTAGTGCTATATCATGATCAGAACCCGCCCCCCCCACCCCCCCTCCTTAGGCTTAGAGACCTAAGTGTATTAATTTTTGTATGACCATGTATTATATGTTGGTGGCTCAGGAGCCCCCATTTTGTATATGACACTTACATATTATGACGTCACTTTTTGGGTATTAAAGAAATTTTTTTATGATGATCGATTTTATTTATATTTACATGTGTGTAAAATGTATGTTTGTGATATGCTTATGGTCTATGAAACAAATTCCAATCTAACACATAGGTAGCATATGATTCAACAACTTGATTAAAAATTATTGGGACATGAATGTATGTTATATTCTCAAATTGTCATTCTAGCAATCTCACACATAAGAATCTTCGTAATAACGTCGGATCCCTAATATGATACAAGCCATTAAGTTGTGAAACCACTAACTGCAAATCAATATGTACCTCAATAGAATGAGCACCATGTGAAATGGAATCACACAATAACTCAATGACGACACTATATTCAGCAACATTGTTTGAAGAGGTCTGTAAACATACGCCTCCTGAAGACAATACTTGACCCATAGGAGTATAAATCACCCAAGTAGTCAAGGCTGAGTTTTAAGTGTGGTGGATAGCACCATCAATGAATACTATTTAAACAAAAGACTCCATTGACATATGCCATAATAAAAGAAATATAATCAACAAACTCGATCACCATAAGAAAACCTAACTATGCAATGCAAAACTGTACAATAATATACAATAATCAAACCTGGCTGAAGATCATGCATATATTTTTTTGAGATAAATCCCATTTCTAGGCTCCTCCAAGGTTGTCCCTTCATAATCAACCAACTCATAAGTGCCTTTCTCTAATACTTGTTTAACCACGTAAGGACCATGCCACATGGGATTAAATTTCCCTGCCCCTAAGGGTTCCTTAGATTGATCCCGCAAAAGGACCAAGTCACCTTCATTAAACCTCCTTGGATGGACAGACTTATCATATTGGACCTTGACACGATGCTTGTTAACCTCTAGATCCACTAAGGCGTCTCGGCACTACTCATCAAGCTGCTCTAAGTGGACCAAATGCTCTTCTAATATGGAAGTGTCAGCTAAAATCTCTATAGCTAGCTTTAGAGAAGGGATTTCGCATTCAACCGGTAAAACCGACTCCACTCCATGTACAAGATGATATGGAGAGAAACTAGTGGCAGTCTTAACCACGGTTCTATAGGCCCACAAACCAAGATACAACATAATATGCCAATTAGTCTTGCTTTGTGTGATGGTTTGCTAGAGAATAGACTTAAGTGATTTGTTCACTTATTCAACTTGTCTATTCTCCTGAGGGTAATAAGAAGATGAATGCTCTTGCTTACACCCTAACTTGGAAGCCAACTCTTCCATCATTTTATTCTGAAAGTGCCTACCATCGTCAGTGACAAGCTCTTTTGGAATGCCAAACCACGTGATAATCTGGTTGAAAATGAAATGCACGGCTATCTCATCATCAAATTTAATTGTGGGCATAGCTTCTACCCATTTCGTGAAGTAATCGACAACCACAATAATGTGATGATGCCACCCAGCCAAAGCTAGGTTGGAATCCATAAAGTCAAGCCTCCACTTGGTGAAGGGACCAATGGTGACAATAGGATGTAATGGGGCTGTATGCGAGCGCATATTGCATGCAAACAACTGGCAAGGGTGGCACTTCTTGACCACATTAACACAATCTTTGAATATGGACGGCCAAAAATATCCTGTTCTCAATATTTTTTGGGCTATAGAAATCCCAGATAAATGACCACCACATGCTCCTCCGTGTATCATTTAGCACAACCTCAGCCTCTTCATGGGTTAAACATTGATGCAAAATGGAATCTACCCCATGACGGTACAAATTGTTATCCACTAAAGGCAATTCTTAGCTACATGACGTAATCGTGGTTCTCATCCCATGAAAGGTGAGTAGGGACCTTCAATGTTTGCAAATATACAATGATATCCCCATACCAAGGGTCCAAAGTTGAGATAAGGAAAATATGCTCATCTACAAACGTATCCTCATAAACTTCCTCCTCCTCCATACTTGGAAAATCAGATATAATCTCTGCAAAGATCAATGACTTCTTCGATTTCGCCAAAACGAACTCGAGATCAAACTCTTGCAAAATGAAAATCCATTTATTGTATTTTCCCCCAATCATCCTTCTAGTGATGACGAACTCAAATGGGTTGATATGAACTATGACCAAGGTTTGGCATAGGAGAATGTAATGTCTCAAATGTTGAACCACATGAACGGTATCCAAGGCTAGCTTCTCCACATGGGAATAGCAAAGTTATGCATCTATAAGGTTTTAGCTCAAATAATATATGACATGCTCATGGAGCTCCTCATCCTCCTGAACCAAAACCATACCAACCGTCTCCATGGATGCGGGAACATACATCAAGAAATCATGGCTATAGTTGGGTGGACTAAGCACAAGGGCCATTGCTAAGGCTCACTTAAGAGCATCAAAGGACTCCTGGGCTCACTCATCCCAATAAAAAGGGATGTCATTCTTCAAAAGACGCATAAAGCCTTTAGTCAAATTGGCAAAATTAACCACAAATATCCACAAGAATTTCTCCATGCCTTTCAAACACTGAAGGTGTCTAATATTACGTGGGGGAGACAATTGGAGTATTTCCTCAACCTTTAAGGGATCGACTCTTATACCCTCCTTAGATATGATGAATCCTAGCAAGAGACCAACAATCACACAAAAGATGCACTTATGAGGATTTAAACAAACCTAGTAATGATGGCATCTTTCGAACACTAATCTCAAATGATATGTGTAGAAATTCAGGCCTGCAGTAGATTAATTTCACTCACAGCAATTAACAATTGATCATGCAAATTATCAACAATGGAGACTGAATATGGAGCTGTAACACAAAATTATATTAACTGAGTGTATAATAGCCAACCCTGTAATAACATAGGCTGCTGAATATATAGAATACATGAGCAAATCGAATGCATAAGGAAGCATCCAAATCTAGCATAAAGTAGGCTTACCCAAAATAGGCAAATCCCCCATAGGTGTAAAAAGCTGATCCCAAATCTATCAAGGACCCCACGAATTAGCAAGGGTGCATGGGAAAGATAAAGAGTGGTCAAATGTAAGCTCATACATGCTTTTGCATGGAGGAAAGAGTGGAGGAGGAAGAGGCAACAAAGCTGATTCACCTCACCTAGTCTTGCTTTCCTATGTGCCTTAAAACACTGAAAAAGCAGGGAATAAAGCAGAAAAAACAAATGGACACCTAGGAGGCCAGGAATAAAGCAGATTTGATTCCTAAGGCTTTCCCAAGAGCTTCATGAGTCAATAATGGCAAGTTTGACCTCTATGGATAGGCAATTGACAACTTGCACATGGTGGGACTCATGGACTAGGAAAATAAGACAAACTTAAATGAAATAATGTCTAAGTGGGTAAATACTATGGGTTGATTATTCTAACACCCCCCTTTAAGCCTGAATTTATGAGTAATAAATCAAAAATATAGGGCCTAGCAACAAGGCTTAGTCACCCTTTACATACTGCAATGTCCATACAACCAAGGAAAGAGGCAAAACCAACTTGAGAAAATCCTCCCTTAAACATGGACTGTAAAACAAAATTGTAGAATCTTGTGTCCACTCATGCTTTGATAGCATGATCAGCAATCCCCAATAGTGATTTGAGATTGCTGAAGGTCTTCTCACAAAATGATTTTGTGAAGATGTCAGGTACTTGTTCTGAAGATGAACAGAAGAGTAGGTGAATGGTGCCATCATGCACAAGCTCTCTGATGTAGTGCATGTGAATCTCAATGTGTCTGGTTCTCTGCTTCTGAATTGGATCCTTGCAGATTTGAATGGTACTATGGTTATCACATTAGATGGTAGTTGAGTACTCAGGTTCGAAACCACACTCTCCAAGTAAACCCTGCAACCATAAACACTGAGTTGCTGCATTGACAACTCCTCTGTACTCAGCTTCTGTAGATGAGAGTGCAATGGCACTCTGTTTCTTGCTTGACCAGCTAATTGGCCCTTCTGCAAGCATGAACACATAACCTGAAGTAGACTTCCTGTCAGTGCTATGACCTGCCCAATCACTGTCAGTAAAACCAATTAACTCAAGGTCAGAATTGGCCTTATATAAAATCCCATGTGTCCTTGTTCC
>LPNX010639779.1:31183-54281 GCA_001517045.1 Pseudotsuga menziesii
GGCCTTTTTCTCTCAACAAGATCTCCATCTCTGGTTTCCATTCAAAATAGTTGAAGGGAGTGAGGATAGTTTTCTGTGAATCCATAGCTTTAGAAAAATCTGTCTCGGCTGTCAGTAGAAGGCTCCCAGTCTTGATGTCGAACCTGCAAAACAATTTTTGGAGGAGAGTAACAACCTACAATGGCTCTGATACCATGTAGAAATTCAGGCTTGCAGTAGATTAATTTCACTCACAGCAATTAACAATTGATCATGCAAATTATCAACAATGGAGACTGAATATGGAGCTGTAACACAAAATTATATTAACTGAGTGTACAATGGCCAACCCTGTAATAACATAGGCTGCTGAATATATAGAATACATGAGCAAATAGAATGCATAAGGAAGCATCCAAATCTAGCATAAAGTAGGCTTACCCAAAATAGGCAAATCCCCCATAGGTGTAAAAATCTGATCCCAAATCTATCAAGGACCCCATGAATTAGCAAGGGCGCATGGGCAAGCTAAAGAGTGGTCAAATGGCAGCTCATAAATGCTTTTGCATGGAGGAAAGAGTGGAGGAGGAAGAGGGAACAAAGATGATTCACCTCACCTAGTCTTGCTTTCCTATGTGCCTTAAAACACTGAAAAAGCAGGGAATAAAGCAGAAAAAGCAGATGGGCGCCTAGGAGGCCAGGAATAAAGCATATTTTATTCTTAAGGCTTTCCCAAGCACTCCATGAGTCAATAATGGCAAGTTTGACCTCTATGGATAGGCAATTGAAAACTTGCACATGGTGGGACTCATGGACTAGGAAAATAAGACAAAATAAATGAAATAATGTCTAAGTGGGTAAATACTATGGGTTGATTATTCTAACAATATGGATGACACACTCTCAAACGAGAGTGAGCAGCGATATCATCCAAATATACTTCAATAATCCTTTTGAGATTGTGAAAAATTAAGGTCACGACCCGCTGAAATATAGATCCAACATTTTTAAGGCCAAAGGGCATCTTTCGATATACAAAAGTACCCCAAGGACAAATAAATGTAGTCTTATGTTGATCCTCGAGCTTAACCTGAATCTGATTATATCCGGAAAAACCGTCCATAAAGGAAAATACTTCACTCTCAGCACACTCATCCAAAATCTGATCAATAAATGGTGTGAGGAAATTATCCTTAGGACAGGCATGATTTAAGTCACGAAAATCAATGCATATATGGATCGCTCCCTTCTTCTTATCTACTGCAATGAGATTTGAAAGCCACTCCTTCAAGGGAATGGGATAGATAAAATGAGATTTCAATAGTTTCTCTATCTCAACCTTAATGGCGGGTGCTTTTCTAGGATTCACTACATGTAAACATTGTCGAACCAGTTTTGCATTTGGATATGTTTTGATCTCATGTTCAACAATATGAGGGTCAATACCTGGGATCTCATCATATGACCAAGCAAAGATGTCACAGAACTCTTTAAACAACTCAGTATACTCCTTGATCTCATCGGGGGAACAATCCGCCCCAATGTAGACATTCTCAACCTTTCTAGGATTGCTAGAAATATTGATAGGAATAGTTGGTGATACATTAGCCATGTTTCCATCAACCATCAGTCTAGGAGAGCTTAATGGAACCACGGGGATACCAATCTTCTTGCTAAGAATCTCCCTAAAGTCATCACACTCCATACGATCAAGCTTAGGAAGAAAATATGATCGATGATGCAATTCCTCCCAAGGTTTCTTAACTCCTGACATGGCCTCAAGGATAACTTCATCCGATGGAAAAACATCATCAAGGAAATCATGTGAGTGAGATGAATCTACTGCCCATGCAGGTAGCACATACGGGTCCTCTTCCTCTGTCTATGAAGAGGAAGGACTAGGCTCTACAACCTGATCAATATTTGCTTGATAAGCCACCATCGTTTTAGGCAACAATAGGTCAATCTCAATGGGCACACTCGAAGTACGTGGTGAAGGAAGAATCCAAGGATCTTCCAAATGGGTAGTACGAAAAGACACCAAATTCAATGAGGATGAATCCCCACCAAAACTAGACCTAATCATAAGAATGGGTGTAGGACAATTAAAGGTTCCCATAAGAGAAGGATACATACCTACGCCCACACTCCTAGTTGTCGGCTGTGAATGATCGATAATCAGGATAGAGACTCCTGATGATGCATTGACGCTCGTATTTTGGAATGGTGTTTGATCAATCGTAACAATATTCCCATTAAACAGAAATAATATCACTTGAAAGAGGGAAGAAGCTACAACTTTCATACTATACATCCAACTCCTACCCAGTAAAAGATTGTAGTCAAGGGGCGCATCAACCACCTTGACCTCGATTGCGACGGTCTTCCCTGCCAATTGGACCTTTAAGGAAGGAAGAATTACGTGTGGTCGAAATGATATACCATCGAAATCTATCAACATAGTAGCAGATTGATACAACTCGAGAGAACCCAAGCCCTTCCAACAAGACAAAGACATCACGAAAGCGACAACGCCTTCATTAATGACAACACGCTTGACGATGTTGTTAAGACACTCTACATGAATCAAAAGAGACACATAGTAAGGCAAGCGAGGTTGTACTCCCATGGTTTCAAATTTGATCATAGTAATTAGAGGAAATTTTAACTCAAAATAGGCCTACTAAAAAAAATTAATAAAATAATAGTTAAAATAATAAAATAATATTTATTAATTTTGGAGGAAGAAAAGAAAAAAACTACTTTTTTGTTTGTATTTTCGACATATCTCCCCATGTTTTTATTCAAATTTTGATTAGGAGAGCTCGTTGGATGCTAAATTAAATTTTGCATCCAACGAGTACCCACTTAGCATACTTTTGACAGACCCCGCTACCCCAAAAACAAGAAATACCTGAAAAAACAATTGAAATTTGACTAAAAACACGGGGAGATATGTCGAAAATACAAACAAAAAAAGTAGTTTTTTTTATGATACCTATCCCCAAATTTATATTAAAACAATGTTTAATACCTATACGGTATTTCAAATTTAAAGAAATTTCATTGGATAACAAATGATGACAGGGAATTTGAGTTAAAGTTAAAAGGCCCATTTTGAGTTGAAATTTCTTCTAATGAGAATAGTTATCATCACTGACCCGAAGAGCAGACAGCAAAGCTTTCCTCTACGGAGGACAAGTCTTAAGCACTTCTAATGTGGACATCACACAAGGAGTCTGGCCCAAATCCTCGACAAATGAAGATTTATGGGAGGCTTGGGCATTAGGATTATCCCCTGAATGCTTTAAGACTCCCTTAGGAATGAGAGGTGGAGCTTCAGGTTTATCCATAGGATTTTTTATTCACAAAGGGCTATCGGGTGGGGAAGGTTATTTCCCAAGGTCTGGCTGTGACGAACCATAGTCTTTCGTATGAGTCATAACCTTAGCAACACTCATCATGTTGATGCATTAATGACCCCTAGCGGCCTCCCGTGTAATAACCCAATAATTCATAAAATGACATAAAATGTCTAAAGTTGCAACTAAGTAACTGCTAATGGTTAGCGGAAAATGAAATAGTTTATAAAAGAATAAGGGGTTGCTTCTTTAAAAGTACTTGTAAACTAATGGATGTAATCTTAAACACCTGTGTTAGTACTATTAATGACTTAACAACTTTAGTTCTTATCAAAGTTAGAAAAGAACTTGCATTTTGCTACTGTTAGATATACTAATGATTAACTTTTGTCAAGTAGGTAAGAAATTCTTGTATGAGATCGGGACTTACTTAGCATTCTGCTAACTCAATTGGAATGCTGGTTCCTTATAGGTTTAGTCGATAAGCGTAAGATCCAGTAGGTGTTATTTAAAATTACGTCGAGAACTACTTCTCTAGCATGATTAAGATGCTAGTTTTAGAAAAGGTTTAAATATACTGCTTGTCTTCAAGGAGGTAATGTCAATTCTTTTCCGTTTTTATAAATCCATAGTTGTATTTATAAGTAACACTATAATGAATTCTTATCAAAAACATAAACAATGGTTTAAATTGCAAGAGCAAGTTCTTACAAAATTTCCTTCAATCGTATGAAGATTATTCTCTAAAAAGCTAAAGAATATGGTTTGGTTTTCTTGTGTTTATAGTACTGGTTATTTATAAATTCCCATGGAGAGAATAGAGCTCATGGTTTTGAGCTTAAGTTCACTTCAAACTTGTCTAGTGAACTAGCAGCTATTCTCACTTCAATACTCAAAAGATGTCCTTCTCTTAAAGCATGATCAAGTTACCTATGTTTTTCAATTATAATTTTAACAATGAGTTATTAGGAAATTATCGGAATTCTCTAACATCGTTAGTCTTCAGTTTTTTTATCACTCCTTCATCAAAATAGTATAAAGGTTATGTTTTTAGAAGTTTATGGCTTTTCCTTTTTACTATAGTTATAAGCTATATTATAACCATCTCATAACTCTTTACTATTTCTAAAATTACACCGTCTATTCGACTTGTTTGAAAGCATGATGATCTTCTAGGATAACAATAGTATTCATGTTATCACCTAAGGTGGAATGCCTAAAACAAACCACTATGATGAAATCAAATGATGGAAATCATATCTTATATAGTTTGAAATGATTATTGATATTGAAATAATACAAAATTTTGATTGCAGCGCTGACTATAGGTTTCGACCCACGCTTGGAGAAGTATTTGGAAGGACACATGGATATGTTACATCCACTCGAGGATTGAATTAAAAGCTTGAAACCCTACTCATTTGCTTGTGAAGCAAGAGTTCCTCCTTTGTGTTGGTTAAGTTGAGAGCTCGCGGTCATGAGAGGGTTGTATCCACCTTCATATATTGTTATTGCACCTGCTACTTCTACGCCGTGACTGTTGGGAGAAGTCATTGATGGTTTTGGTCTTTCTGATTGTTGAAAGGTTATGGCAAGAGTGGGTGTTGGATTTTCATTGTGGTCCGAAGACTGTGCTTATCTCTAACCTGCAACTGTTCACCCATAACTTTCCGGCTTTGTATACTTGACTCGATTTTTCTTGTGTTTCCTTCACAGAGGTGACTTCACATCTTCTTCTCTTTCAGCATGGTGCCAAATGTGACCCGGTGTGGCCATTTCTCCTCTGCTTCAGCTCCAAGTTACCACAGGTAAATATTTACCCTAAACTTAGTTTAAATTTGTTTTCTTATGAGAGTTTTTATAAATTTTAAGCAACAAAGTATTTATAAAGATACGGTTGGATTCGTGTAGGTATTTTGCTACCGATTCCAACGCTGTAGATGAAACGAGCTCACTCTTCAGTTTTTACATGAGCATCCAACTGGTAAGCCCTGGTTCCATCGAGGGTTCTTCTTACGTGATGTTGTGGTTGAAATGGCATGGCCTCGGTTCTCTGTTAGCTTAAGTTTTCATCTTGTTTTCTATTTGTAAAGTTTTTAGAAACCCTTAAAAGCTATTTCATGCAAGGTGAAGAAGGCTCTAGAAGCCGTGATGTAAATGCATTTTAATTTTGATATTTTTAGCCTGACGGCTTGAACAATGTAATTGCTTTCATTTTAAAACAAAAGAGCCCAGCTATGAACTCAAAAGGGCTGTCGACCTCTGTCTAGTTTATTTTAGTTTAATAATAGATTTTGGTTACTGAAGGAAGACTGTGAAACATGATTTTTCTCCTGTTAGTAAATTATTTGGATACTGTTTAATATATATATATATATATATATATTGCATGTTTTGTTTTTTTTAACAAGCCTGAGCCTCGACCCTTTAATTCTAAGGCTGTAAGCCATTCTTATTATTTGATTCTGGTTTTGCAAATTGTTAATGTAATATTTGATTATTTAATTTTGTGTTCAACAATTTGTTTTTGTAATTTTTTAATTATTATCCTGTATTATAAGGATTCTAGTGCAAGGTTTATGGGACATCTTACCGTGTTTAAGAGTAATATTTTAATCTGTTTTTGGCTCAAAAGGGTTAATAAATAAGTAAATCCTACAGTTCAATAATAGTATTATTTATACTTAGTAATTCTTAGCTTTGTTTATTTAATATTATCCTTAATGCTTTTTACAGCCTGTTTTTTTTCAGCTAAGAAGGATTAGGGTTTATTGCTGCATACTTGTGAATAAGATATATTTATCTTTCAATAACTTCTATGGTTCTAATTAGGTTATAGTAGAATCCTTCTGTCTTAGACAGAGACACATAGTTTCTGGAAATCAATTGTTATAAAAATGTTTTGATAGTAAAAATATCTTAACCTAACCCTAGATAATGGTTTGTTTACTATACATATACTTAATTACTAAAGTGTAAGCTTTTATGTATTGTAAAGAATACTGGTATTAGAATTAGTTCTATAAATAATATGGTTACTATTGTTTTTACATACCTATCTTTTAGTTTATATCTGAAGTAAATAAATGAGGACAATATTTACTACTTCTTTACAATAGAAATCATAAGCAAACTAAAGTAAAATGTAGTTACAATTTTCATTCAACTGAAAGAATCATCTTATTCACCTAAACACCCATATGTACTAGAGTACTGCCTGAGCTAGGCATGTAAAAATACAGTATGAAAATTCTAATTCTATATGTTTCTCATTTTCAATATTTATTACTATTTCTAACATAAACTGCAATTTACCAAGTCTAACATTACACAGTTACTCCTTTCTGCATAAACCCTAATTAAATACTAACATGCCTATATTTAAAAACTAGTAAATTTTTTACTGAGGAAGGTAAATAAAAATAACATAAAGACAAATAGAACCTGTCAATGATAAGAGGACAATAGCTTAAGGAGGTTGTTCCTCCCAACCAATCTCTTGGAGAACTCTCAGATAACGCTTCCTTAGGACCCCCGAGCTTGTTCTTGGTCTTCTTGGCAGAGTACTGGGTGGAGACTATAACCTTAAGACCATTTGTCACATGACTGGTCCAATTATCTCAGTAATTAAAATCTGCTCACATCAGTAAGAACTTCAACCTAATAGTTGCAATAAGCTCAATATCAGCAATTAACCCCTCAAACTCACTTCAGTAATCCCCTCCATTGAATTTATCTTGAGTAAATTCATTCACCCTGAATGAGTAGCCTCGGCAGTCTTCAATGGGAAATTTTATAAAGATTCCTAGGTCTTCTAGGTCAGTTTTCATTTAATGAGCCACTTGCTCTGATTCCACTTTCTTGGGGAATCATGACCACAAATATAGGAAGTTGCCACCTGCAACAGTTGGAAGTAGTTTGAGTATGCTGCCACTTGTTAGTGTACTCTCCACCTAGTCTCCTCCACCAATTGACGAGTAAACACTCTTTTAACAGCTTCCCTAAGCTATGGTCTCATCATTTACTTATTTATAAATAAAATATTTTGAATTACATTAATTATTCTTGACCCCACTGGGTCATCAATTACAAACTTAGCATAAAATATAACACAATGTTCCTCAAATAACATTAAATTGATTTTACAAATTGGGGCATGTGACATACACACCCCCTTAAATTATAACATCGTCCTCAATGTTATTTATTCCTCATCCTCAGAATTCCCCTGAAATAGAATTGGATATGCATCCCGCATATGACTTTCCAATTCCCAGGTGGATTCCTCTGGACTAAGATGCTTCCATTGCACCTTCACCTGACCAATGGCATGATTTCAAAGCGATATTTCCCTCCACTTGAGGGTACAATTTGGTTCCACTAGAATATCTCCTTCGGGTTCCACCTGCACATCATTCCAATTAATAACATGCGTAGCATCATGTACATATTTGTTTTAATACAGAAATGTGAAAAACATTGTGAACTCTTAAATTTAGTGGTAAAGCTAACTGATAGGCTGTTAGAATAATCAACCCATATTTAGCTACCTTAGACATTAATTAATCCAATTTTTGTCTTATTTTCCTAGTTTCCATATTCCACCTTATGCAAGTTGTCCTCCACACATCCATAGTGGTAAAACTTGCTAATTTTGAGTCATGGAGCACTTGGGAAACCTCCTGGAATCAAGTCTCCTTTATTCCTAGCCTCCCTAGTGCATGTCTGCTTTTTCTGCTTTATTGCCTGCTTTTTCTGAGTTTTAAGGCAATTGGGAAAGTTTGACTAGGTGAAGTTAACTTGTTTTTTGTCCTCATCATCCTACACTCTTTTCTCCTATGAAAATCATGTATGAGTTGTCCTTCCACCATCTATTAGCTTTCCTAATTTCTTTTTCCAATTCATGAGCTCCTAGACAGATTTGGAATGTGCTTTATGCACCTATGGGGGATTTGCTTAGATTTAGTAAGCCTGCTTTTGACTAAATTCGAATGGCATCTTCATACATTCAAATATATCATGTAATTATTTATTTTGGTATCCTATGACTTCACAGGGTTGGCTATTGTACACTTATTCAATACATATTAGTGTTCAACTCCATCTTCAGTCTCTTTTGTGAGTAATTTGCATGTGTAATTGGCAATTGTTGTGAGTGTAATTGTTCTAACACCTGGGTTCAATTTATACATGGTATCAAAGCCTTTGTATATCGATTTATCTCCTTCCAATTTGTTTTGCATGTTCAACATCATTGTCTGGGAGCATTCTGCTGACTGACGGGACAATTTCTGAGCTATGGATCAATCTCAGAAGATCATCTTGACTCCATTTAACTTCTTTGAATGGAAATCAGAGATGGAGATACTATTGAGAGAGAAAGGCCTCTATAGAGTGACTATGGAAATAGAAGTAGAGCCCAATGCAGCTACAGAGAAGATTAAATGGCACAACAGGAGGGATGAGGCCTATGGTCTCCTGTGTCTGAGCATATCCAGAGACCTCCTTTTCCATCTTGATGGATTGACATCACCGAATGAAGTATGGGAGAATATTGTTGATCTTTTTGGAAATACAGATGAGATGAGGGGACATCAAATTGAAAATTAATTGATCTCCCTGAGTTCCAATAGCTTTGAATCCCTGCAACTCTATTTTTCCAAGTTCAAAGCACTTGTTTTGCAGCTAAAACAATGTGGGATCAAAAAGAAGGATGATCAGCTAGTATTGGCCATACTTTCGAAGCTTAGCCCTGACTATTAATTGTTTTTTTTTACCTTCTATTCCACAAAGTTGATAGCTCAAGCCTGGAAAATGCCTAGCCTTGCAGATTTCATGGAATCTCTCACACAAGAACAAGATAAATTGGTGATGATGGGCACCATCAAACCATCCAAATACCAAGCTCTGGTTGCTAGAGATTCGAGGGTGGATTCAAAAAGAAAGAATAAAGCTAAAAATCCACCTGAGCAAAAGAGAGACAAGAACAAGTCTCCAGAGGAGCCTCAAGGTTCCAAGAAGAACCCCCAGAAGAAGAAGAACAAAGGAGAAATGAACAAGTGCGCATACTACAGTAAGGGAAATCATTCTAAAATCTCCTGCATGAAGAAGCAAATAGAAATTCTGACCCAAATCCTGGAGAAGAATGGCATCTCCCTTCCAGATAGCTCAAAGAAGAGGGAAGGAGGATCAAATTCAGAAGACAGAGAGAGATTTCATGCATTGGTTGCTAGCACATCAAGCTCACCTAGTTTCATCATTGATTCTGGAGCTTTAAGACATATGGTTTCGACCAAGGAGGCATCCACCTCACTTGACATGTCGAAAGGTCCACCAATAGTACTGGGATATGACTCTCTCACTGAAAGTTTGGGCAAAGGGAGGATTGATCTTGACCATGGTAAGTTCATCAATGTGTTGTATGTTCCAGGTCTTGCCTCTAACCTCTTATCAGTGTATTATATGACCCACACAGGGTCTCCAAATAAGGTCATATTCTCCCCTGATGAAGTTGATATCAAAGAGATCTCAAGTGGTAAAGTCATTGCAAAAGGAGTTGCAAATCATACTTCAAAGGTATACATGTTCTCACACTTCCTACCGTACTCAAACTCCTCTGCTCTTCTGATTCATGCTAATGAGGCAAGCAAGATTTGGAATGAAATATTTGGCCACCTAACTTACAAGTATATTTTTTATCTTAGTGAAAATGAAATGGTCATAGGGTTACCAAAGATTAAGTTTTCCAAAGGAGTCTGTCAAGGTTGCATCTTAGGAAAACACCCAGAGCATAAATTTGAGAGAGCTAGTCATGAGAGAACCTCTGCACCTCTTGAGTTGATCCACAATGATGTTGCTGGCCCATTTCCTCATATGTCAATGATTCAAGCCAAATATGCATTGACATTCATAGATGACTTTTCCAGGTATTGCTGAGTTTACTTCCTGAAACACAAGTCTAAAGTTTTTGGCCTCTTCAAAGTCTTTAAGGCTTTGGTTGAAAACCAGTCTGGGAGGAAACTCAAGGTCCTCAGATCTGAAAATGGTGGTGAGTATGTCAAGTTTGAGTTTATTCAATATTGTGTAGATGCAGGTATTCATATGCAGCATTCTATCCCTTACACACCACAACAGAATGGTGTTGCTGAGAGGAAGAAGAGATCACTGAAAGAGATGGCAACATGCATAATGGAGGCTAATACTTTGCCACCAAAGTACTGGGATGGAGCTATAAACTATGCAGCCTATATCTAGAATAGGGTGCCTCATAAACAGCTTTATGGTATGACTCCTTTCGAAGCATGGAGTGGGCACAAGCCAGATGTGACCCATTTCAGGATTTTTGGCTCAAGGGCTTGGGCTAGAATTCCAACAGAAAAGAGAAAGGATTTGTAGCCCCAAATCCAAGAGTGTCTATTTATTGAGTACTCTGAAGATTCAAAAGGGTACAAGCTCATCAATTTTAGCACAAACAAATCCTTCATTGAAAGGTGTGTTCAGTTTCAAGAAGAGCCCCTAGCAGTAGTGGAAGTTGGAGAATCCTCTTCACCACCAAAACCTATGAATGTAAGTGAAGAGATAGTTGAACATACTGATTCTGATATGTCTGATAATGATGATTTGATTGCAGATCCTAACAGCCCTACAAGGCCAAAATGAGTAGCCAATACCATTCATGCAGCTGGAGAACTAGCTGGAAATCCTAATGATCCTAGGAGGATTAGATCTCAGTTTGAGAGTGCTCTATGCATGAAAGATCCTATGTTTGCAGAGAAGTGCTATATGATGATTGAATCAGATCCACAGACATATTAATATGCAGCAAATGATCCAATATGGAAAGCAGCCATGAAATAAGAGTTCAGCTCACTCCAAAAGAGTAACACTTGGGAGCTGGTTGATCTTCCCCCAGGGAGGAAGCTAGTTCAGTGTAAGTGGGTGTACAAAAACAAATTTGCTGCTGATGGTTCACCTCTAAAGTACAAGGCCATATTGGTAGCCAAGGGATACTCACAGGTTCATGGCATAGGCTACAATGAGACCTTTGAACCAGTGGAAAATATGGACTCCATCAGGATAGCCTTAGACATTGCAGCTTCAAAGCAATGGGGGGTACACCACATGGATGTCAAGTGTTCTTTCCTGAATGGATATATCACTAAAGAGATATACATGCAGCAGCCTCAAGTATTTTCTACTAACCCATCTCTTGTGTGCAGGCTAAAGAAGTCATTGTATGGGCTTAAGCAAGCCCCCTGGGCTTGGTATGCCAAGATTGATAGCTTTCTGCTATCACTGAATTTTGTTCGATGCAAATCAGATCCAAATGTATATTTGAAGCTTATTCATGGTTCATTAATGATCATTTTTTTATATGTTGATGACCTTCTCATTACAGGAAGCTCAAACGATGAGATTGCCTCCTTGAAGGATGCAATGAAACATGCCTTCTCAATGACAGATTTGGGCTTATTGAGCCAATTCTTGGGGCTCGAGATTTCCCAAACCAAAGAAAGAATCAAAGTACATCAGTCTAAGTATTCCTTGTATTTGCTGAAAAAATTCAAAATGAAGGATTGCAAGCCAAGCAAGACTCCTTTCCTTTCAGGAGTTAAGCTTGAAGAAGCTAATTCTCACCTATGGTAAACAATACACTGTATAGGCAATTAATTGGATGTTTGTTGTATCTTACACATAATAGACCTGATATTTATTATGCAGTAAGTGTGGCTTCAAGATACATGGATCAGCCTCATGAGATCCATTGGAGAGCAGCCAAAAGGATCCTTACCTTTGTTCAGGGAACAAGGACTCATGGGATCTTCTATAAAGCTAAATTTGATCTTGATTTGATTGGGTTTACTGACAGTGATTGGGTAGGTGCCAACACATATCGAAATTGAACATCAGGATATGTGTTCATGCTTGTAGAAGGGACAATTAGCTGGTCAAGCAAGAAACAGAGTGCCATTTCACTCTCATCTACAGAAGCAGAGTATAGAGGAGTTGTAAATGCAACAACTCAATGCTTATGGTTGCAGGGGTTACTTGGAGAGTGTGGCTTCGAATCAGAATACTTAACTACTATATACTATGATAATCAGAGTACCATTTGAATCTACAATGATCCAATTCAGAAGTAGAGAAACAAACACATTGAGATCCATATGCACTACATCAGACAGCTTGTGCATGATGGCACCATTCACCTACTCTTCTGTTCATCTTCAGAACAAGTAGCTGATATCTTCACCAAAGTTTTTTGTGAGAAGACATTCAGCAATCTCAAATCATTGCTGGGGATTGCTGATCATGCTATGAAGCATGAGTGATGACAAGATTTCTAAATTTTGTTTTACAGTCCATGTTTAAGGGAGGATTTTTCCCACTGGGTTTTTGCCTCTTTCCTTGGTTAAATGGACATGCAGTATGTAAAGGGTGACTAAGCCTTGTTTCTAGGCCCTAAAATTTTCTGATATATTACTCATAATTCATGCTTAAGGGGGTTGTTATAATAATCAAGTCATAGTTAGCTACCTTAGACATTAATTAATCCAATTTTTGTCTTATTTTCCTAGTTTCAATATTCCACCTTATGCAGGTTGTACTCCACACATCCATAGTGGTAAAACTTGCTAATTTTGAGTCATGGAGCACTTGGGAAACCTCCTGGAATCAAATCTACTTTATTCCTGGCCTCCCTAGTGCATGTCTGCCTTTTCTGCTTAATTTCCTGCTTTTTCTGAGTTTTAAGGCAATTGGGAAAGTTTGACTAGGTGAAGTTAACTTGTTTTTTGTCCTCATCATCCTCCACTCTTTTCTCCTATGAAAAGCATGTATTATTTGTCCTTCCACCATCTATTAGCTTTCCTAATTGCTTTTTCCAATTCATGAGCTCCTAGACAGATTTGGAATGTGCTTTATGCACCTATGGGGGATTTGCATAGATTTAGTAAGACTGCTTTTGACTAAATTTGAATGACATATTCATGCATTCAAATCTCTCATGTAACTATTTATTGTGGCATCCTATGAATTCACAGGGTTGGCTATTGTACACTTATTCAATACAGATTAGTGTTCAGCTCCATATTCAGTCTCTTTTGTGAGTAATTTGCATGTGTAATTGGCAATTGTTGTGAGTGTAATTGTTCTAACACCTGGGTTCAATTTCCACATAGGATACCTGTTCGATCCTAGATAGTATTTCAAAAGGACCACAATATTTACGTGCTAGCTTGGCACAACTACCCAGCCTTAGAGAACTCTTTTTTGGGTCTCACCTTAATGAAAACATGTTCTCCTACTTGGAACTCCTTTGGAGTTCATTTAAGGTCTGCTTGACTTTTTATGTCGATCTTGCACAATTTTCAAATTACCTTGTACCTATTTTACAATTAATTCCATTTCTTTCAATAATTCAGGTCCTAATACTAACATGTCCACTAGATTACTCCAAGAGATGGGGGTATTGCATTTCCTTCCATACGGAATTTCAAAAGGACTATACCTGGTTGAAGCTTGATAATGATTGTTGTAAGCAAATTCTACCAGGTGTAAATAATCTTCCCATTTACCTGTCTGCTTCTTTACATACATTCTAAGTAGATCCTCCAATACCTAATTTACTCTTTCAGTCTATCCATCAGTTTGAGGATGGAAAGAGGTACTAAATTTTAACATAGTATTTAATCCTTTAAACAAATATTTCCAAAAATTACCTGTAAATTTATGGTCTCAGTCTGAAATTATCACCTTCAGTATTCCATGCAACCAAAAAATTCATTTTAAGAAAATATCAGCAATATTTGCAGCTTTATAAGTAGTTTTTACAGGTATAAAGTGGGCTGCTTTACTCAATTTGTCAACTACTACCATTATTTAGTCATTTAAGTTCTAATTTTTAGGTAATCCAGTAACAAAATCAAGGCTTATTATCTCCCATTTCTAGCTAGGGATAGGCAATGGCTGAAGTAGCCCAGCTGGATGCTGATGTTTGGTTTTTACTTGCTGACATTCAAAGAATCTAGTAATATATTTTTCCAGTTCATTTTTCATGTTTGGCTAGAAATAATATTTTCTTAACATGGTTATAGTTTTCTAATAACCTGGATGCCTTGAATAAGGAGTTTTATGAATTTCGTTTAAAATTAATAGCTTAATATTACGTACATTAGGTAGGTATAATATATCTTTATACAGTAATAGTCCTTTTTCATTCAAACTATACGTTGTACTTAGACTTTCTATTAAATTCTCTTTTACTTTTGCTTGTATCTTTTGGTAATTTTCGTCTTGTTCTATTCCAGCTTCAAGTTGTTCTTCCAAGTTTGTTGTATAAGTGTTGATAGGTGCTATAAAATTCAGCTTTGCATTTCTACTTGATGCATCAACAAATTTATTCTCCTTTCCTTTGATGTGTTGAATTTCAAAATCGTATTCATTTAGAAAAGCTAGCCACCTAGCTTTCCTAGCATTCAAGTTAGGTTGATATAACAGGTATTTCAATCCTTTATTATCTGTCATTAAGATAAAATTCCTTCCAATTAAATGATGACGCCACATCTTTAAGTCTTGTATGACAGCAACTAATTCTAAGTCATAGGTCGCATAATTTTTCTCATGAATATTCTGTTTCCTAGACTCATTAGCAATGGCGTGTCCTTCTTGAGTCAATACTCCTCCTAAACTGTCATTGCATGCATCAGTACATACTATAAAATATTTATTAGGGTCAGCAATTCTTAATAGTGGTGTGGTGGTTAATAACATTTTTAACTTTTTAAAACTGTCTTCACACTTCTGATTCCAATCAAATTTCTTCCCATTTTTCTACAAAGAGGTTATCCGATTTACAATTCTTGAAAACCCTTGATTAACCGTTGGTAATAACTGGTAATCCCCATGAATAATCAGATGTCAGTTACATATTTTGGGACTGGGAAATATTCGATTGCATTTATCTTTTCGAGGTCAACTGGAATTCTTTCTTTAGTCACCACATGACCTAAGTACTGGATTTTATCTTTAAAAAAGTCACATTTACTAAATTTCGCAAAAAAATGATGTTCTCATAACTCTTGCAAGACAATTTTTAAGTGTTCTTTATGTTCTTCTTCATATTTCGAATAAATTAATATGTCATCAATAAATACGACCACAAATTTATCCAGATATTTGTGCATTACATTATTCATTAGACACAAAAAACAACTGGAGCGTTAGTAAGCCCGAAAGGCATAACGACAAACTTGTAATGTCCATATCGAGTTCTAAAGGTTGTTTTAAATATGTCTTCATCTTTAATTCGGACATGGTGATATCCAGACAGTCATATTAATCTTGCACATTGATCTAGGAACAAATAATCAATCTCATCAAGAAATAATCAACAAATAACTCAGAAATGGTGTTAATCGGAACCAGAATGGTTTCCTCTCTGTATATTCAATAAACAATGAATAGTTACAATAACAATGTCAAGCAATAGCTTGAATCAATGAGGAATTCGAATACCTAAGGAGGTCATTCGAATTCAATGAGTGAGTCTAGTTTAACAAAATGTAAGCCATTGGTTCACACTCTGTTAACCACTTGACCAAAAAGAGTGTGTATGGTGGTAAATGTTTCCAACACCCCCCCTTAAGCTATACTCAGGAAGAGTTAGAAAACATAAATGCATAAAAATTCTAGGGCCCTGACAAAAAAGGCCATAGGTCACCCTGTACAATAAAGTAACTGCTTAATATAACCAAGGAAATGGGGAAAACCTCATGGGAAAAATACCCCTCCTCAAACTAAGCAGTAAATCAAGAATTGGTTCTTCTATGCAACAGTATCCTGAGACTGTGCATGTGAACCTATGAATCCAAACTAAATGAATATGTCTAGAGGAATCTTCCACTTTGGAAGAAGAACAATGCACTCAACTGAATCAGAAATATAAACAACTGCACGGTGAAAACATGACCCATGTAGAGTAGCTGAAATCATCTGAAGAGAGAGCAAAGGTTCTTGAGGATTTGAACCATGTGTGGAACACTCAAGAAACTGATATGTTGCAGCCTTGAACAGAAAACCATGAGTGGTAAAATCAGCCCCAATTTTTAGGAGCAAGTGTCCAAGCGGATGCAGAATGTCTTCCTCTTTACTAGTTTTGTGAGGAGATGAGCATGTGACCAAAGGTAGAGAATCCCTGGGACTCTGGAGAGCGAATGATTGAGCTCCATAATATGATATAGATTCAAAAATATCTAATGATTCACAAAATAAAATATCAGTAACCTCATAAGAGAAAACTAACACCAAATCCCCAGCAGCAAAACTGAAGAAGAACTGGGGTACTTGATTTTTCACACCGAAATTGGTGAGAGCAGCTTCAAGCAGTACTGAAAGCTCTTGGATTTTAAAATTTGAACCAAAAAATATCAGATCAGAAAGTAAATCAGATCCAAATAGGTTCACAATAGATCCAGAACTGTGAAATGAAATCAAATCCCTAGCAGCAGTTTCGAAGGAGACTTGCGGTACTTGTTTCTTCACACTATTGATGAGAACAACTACAAGCAGTATTGAAGGTTTATGAACCTGAAATTTTGAACCAAGAAATATCAGATCATATATGAATAATATCATATTATATCCAATAATTTTCATATCAGATCCAAAATTATGGTCAACTGAGACGGTAGATGCACAGTTTTCTTCTTCTTCAAAATTTTGAATTTTGGTGCATGCAATCCTGCAGGAATTTGCTGGAAGATCTAGATCATGGGGAGAGAATGGATCACTCTATTAATCTGATATTTCTTCCAAAATATCCAAGGTATCACATATTTTCACACCAGAAGCAACATTAGAGGGAGAAAAATCAAATTTCTCTTCACTTTCGGAAGCAATTACTGGTAAATTTTGCATAGAATTCAAAGGAAAATCACCGGTGAATGTTTGCATGGAAGTGCAGCAACATTTTTCTTCAATATAAGAGATTTGAATGTCTTCTTATGTTTCAGCAATATGAGGAGATGAGATATCATATATCTCATGAACTTCTGGAGCATCAGGAGAAGGAGTCATTGCATGGAGACTTTCTTCAATTCGAATTGAATGTGTAGAAGATTCTGCTTCATCTTCATCTTGAACAACTTCATCAAGGAGAGTAGAGGCTGATAATTTTGAGTAAAGAACTCTTTTGGTGCTGGATATGATCTCCAAAGTGCTATTATCATCCTCATTGTGCTTGCCAAAGGTTCTGTCCAATTTTGTCTAGAGATCCTTTGGGTATTCAGCAGAACCAATAAGGTAGCGCAAGCTAGGAGAAAGGGCCAGACATATTGCTCCAAAATCTCTGTCACCATCATTTATCCAGTCATTCTCATTCTCATAAGACTCTTTTCCAATTCCAATAGACACCTCATAGAGACCTCATCTCTTCATATATGCAATCATCTTCAATATCCATTCCGAATAGCTTGTGAATGGGGTGAGAAGAGGGATTGATGAGTCCATTCAAAGTTGTACCTATTAAAACCTGCAAATCAAAACAAAAGGGGCACCGTAAGGTCAAAAATCCTACACATTTTAGGCTTTCATCACACCCAGCATAGACAATCAAGCAAGCTTGATCAACAAGTTCTTTACTTGGGGTATTAAGTGGTAAGCCTTGGCTTCTAGTGCAGTGCTGGATTTTTGAGCTATTTCTCAAATTTCATGCATAAATCTATCAAAAAACTTGTTTTTGAGAGATAGAGATTCATCCTGTCATAAGCTCTGATACCATATTAATCTTTCACATTGATCTAGGAACAAATAATCAATCTCATTAAGAAATAATCAACAAATAACTTAGAAATGGTGTTAATCAAAACTAGAATGGTTTTCTCTTTGTAAATTCAATAAACAATGAATAGTTACAATAACAATTTCAAGCAATAGCTTGAATCAATGAGGAATTTGAATACCTAAGGAGGTCATTCGAATTCAATGAGTACTATCTTAACTGACTATAAGCCATTGGTTCACACTCTGTTAACCACTTGACCAAAAAGAGTGTGTATGGTGGTAAATGTCTCAAATAATCCAGACCGTAAATAAATCTTTGAAAACATCATAGCTCCATGTAGTTGATCAAATATATCATCTATGTGAGGTAACGGGTATCTGTTCTTGATAGTCATTTTATTTAATTGACGATAATCTATACACAGTCGTAGAGTTCCGTCCTTCTTCTTAACAAAGATGACAGGTGCCCCCTAGGGAGACACACTAGGTCTAATATAATTCTTATCAATAAGTTCTTTTAACTGTGACCTAATTTCATTTAGTTCAAGTATATTCATCCGATAAAGGGCTTTTGAGCTGGGCACTGCACCAGGTACTAGCTCAATAGTAAAATATAATTCCCGTTTCGGAGGCAGTCCTGGAATTTTTTCTGGAAATACATCTGAATATTTCTTTAGAATCGGTATATCTTCCCATTTTAGTTTATCTATGTTGTTCCTATTTTCTTCATTGATTACTATTACTGCATAAGCCTTACATCCTTTCCTAACATCTCTCTTAAGCTACAGAGAAGATATCTACCTTACGGCTATTTCCCTAGGGATTCCCTTATACTTATTAACTTTCCATCGTTATTTATGAAAGTAAAGGTTTTATCAAAGAAATTCAAGACCACCCTATGCTGCTCTAACCAATCCATACCAATTAATATATCATATGAACCTAAAGGTAATACATTGAGCTTAACAAAATTTTCAAAATGATCCATAGTTACTGTACAATTCTTTACAAAGCTAATTACCTTTCTCTTTGCACCAATAGATAACTGAACTAACCAAGAAATTGCAAAATTTTCAACTAGAAGTTTACATTTTTCTACCAAATTAGGAGAAATATAGATTAAACTAGCTCCTAGATCAATTAAAATAGATATAGGTATTTGATTTATCTTACCTTCCACTTCTACCATGAAAGTTTGATAGTCTGCTTGCCGATTCTCTAATGCTGCATTAATCCTAGACATTGAACTCGCTAGATCACCAACAATCATCTCCTCCTATATTGTGTGGATGTTGCTAACAGTCTTCTTTCGATTGGGGCACACTAATGCAAAATCCAGACCATTGCATTCCCAACACTTTATGGGTTCCTTTCGTTCAAAGTTCTTTGTATATTTACTGTGGTTGTTAGCAGATTCTTTATTATTTTGATTATTCTGATTGGTCTGTGAATTACTTTTATTCCCTAGGAAATTATTATTAGAAAAAATTTTGGTGTTATTTTTTTAAGAATTTTGATTAGGTACAAACTCTTTCTTCTTTTGTTCAAAGTTATTATTCCTTTTGGCCTTCCAGTTGGCCATACTCTCATTTTTACGATTCTGTTCATAACAAAAATTTGCTTTTCTCATTGCTTCTTCTAGACTTTTCGGATTGTCATACTCAATCTTGTCCTTTATATGATAAGGAAAACAGTTGAGAAACCGATGTACCTTAGGTTTCTTGTCCATAATGTATGGCACATACCTGAGCATACTTAGAAATTTACTATTCAGTTCTTTCATATTCATTGTACCCAGTTTTAACTTGTAGAATTCCTTATCCCTTTCCTCATAGTACTGTTCAGATAAAAATTTCTTTTTGAAATATTTCTTGAATGTGCTCCAATTTATGTTTTTCTCTCTTATACCTTTTACTCTTTTAATTCCTGCCACCATATATCATATTTTCCCGTAAGATTATAAATAGCCATACTAGCCTTTAGTTGATTAGAATAGTTATAAATTTGGAAGTATTTCTTCATCCCGGATAACCAAGATTCTGCTTCTTCCCCCTTTTTAGTTTCTCCATTAAATGTTGGCGGCTTGATCTTCTTGAACTCCCCAGAGATTTCTTCATAAGGTTTATATTTTCTTTTCCTAGTATGGTGGTTATCTTCACTATTGTCACTAGTATAATGAGAGTTAAGTTTATCACCATATACTTTGGAAGATGAGCTACTTTTGTTTTTAACTTGTTTAGACTTTTTATACTTATGCTGATAACCTATATATTCAGACTTAGTTCTTTTACCCTTTCCCTCAGTATGAAATCTTTCTGTTAAGATCTGATTCAACTCCTCTTGAGCTCTTAGAATCCTCTCATTTTATTTCTTAATTGATTCCATCTTTGATTTTAATTCTTTAACTGTTTATAGTAGTTCGAAAGAATTATTGGTTATATCTTCTTGTATAGGATCTGTTTGAATATTATCTCGTTCAGTGTAAGGAGATTCCTCATCCGCAAATTCTTCCAATCTATCCATACCTGTCATTAACTTAGAAACAAATTTATCTGTGTGTATCATTTAAAGAAAACAACATCAACATAATTATTTAAATTTACTGTTCCCTATAAGTAAGTTGAACTTCATTAAGGCCTAGTGTTTTAACCTTGTGCTCTGATACCACATGTAATAACCCAAAAATTCGTAAAAATTTAAAAAAAATTAAGTGACATAAAATGTTTAAAGTCGCAGCTAAGTAATTGCTAATGGTTAGCAGAAAATGAAATAGTTTATATAAGAATAAGGGATTGATTATTTAAAAGAACTTGTAAACTAATGGATGTAATCTTAAACACCTGTGTTGGTACTCTTAATGACTTAATAGCTTTAGTTCTTATCAGAGTTAGAAAATGGACTTGCATTTTACTGCTACTAGATATACTGATGATTAACTTTTGTCAAGTAGGTAAGAAATTCTTGTATGAGATCGAGGCTTACTTAGCATTCTACTAACTCAATTGGACTGCTAGTTCCTTACAGTTTTAGCAGGTAAGATCCAGTATGTATTATTTAAAATTACATCGAGAACTACTTCCCTAGCATGATTAATATGCTAGTTTTAGAAAAGGTTTAAATATACTACTTGTCTTCAAGGAGGTAATGTCAATTCTTTTCCATTGTTATAAATCCATAGTTGCATTTATAAATAAAACTATAATGACTTCTTATCAAAAAAATAAACAATGGTTTAAATTGCAAGAGCAAGTTCTTACCAACTTTCCTTCAATCGTATGAATATTATTCTCTAAAAATCTAAAGAATGCGGTTTGGTTTTCTTGTGTTTACAGTACTGGTTATTTATAAATTCCCATAGAGAGAATAGAGCTCATGGTTTTGAGCTTAAGTTCACTTCAAACTTGTTTAGTGAACTTGAAGCTATTCTCACTTCAATACTCAAAATATGTCCTTCTCTTAAAGCATGATCAAGTTACCTATATTTTTCAATTGTAATTTTAACAATGAGTTATTAGGAAATTATCGGAATTCTCTAACATTGTTAGTCTTCAGTTTTTTTATCACTCCTTCATCAAAACAGTATAAAGGTTATGTTTTTAGAAGTTTATGGATTTTCCTTTTTACTATAGTTATAAGCTATATTATAACCATCTCATAACTCTTTACTATTTCTAAAATTACACCATCTATTCGACTTGTTTGAAAGCATGATGATCTTCTAGGATAACAATAGTATTTAAGTTATAACCTAAGGTCGAATGCCTAAAACAAACCACTATGATGAAATCAAATGATGGAAATCATATATTATATAGTTTGAAATGATTATTGATATTTAAATAATAAAAAAGTTTGATTGCAGCGCTGACTATAGGTTTCGACCCACGCTTGGAGAAGTATTTGGAAGGACACGTGGATATGTTACATCCACTCGAGGGTTGACTTAAAACCTTGAAACCCTACTCATTTTCTTGTGAAGCGAGAGTTCCTCCTTTGTGTTGGTCATGCTGAGAGCTCACTGCCATGAGAGGCCTGTATCCACCTTCAAACATTGGCATTGCACCTGCTACTTCTACGCCGTGATTGTTGGGAGAAGTCATTGATGGTTTTGGTATTTCTAAGTGTTGAAAAGTTATGGTGAGAGTGGGTGTTGGCTTTTCATTGTGGCCCGAAGACTGTGCTTGTCTCTAACCTGCAACTATTCACCCATAGCTTTCTTCCTTCGTATACTTGAGTCAAGTTTTCTTGTGTTTCCTTCGCAAAGGTGATTTCACGTCTTCTTCCCTTTCGAGATGGTGCCAAATGTGACCTGGTGTGGCCATTTGTCCTCTGCTTCAGCTCCAAGTTACCAAAGGTAAATATTTACCCTAAACTCAGTTTTAAATTTGTTTCTTACGAGGATTTTTATAAATTTTAAGCAACAAAGTATTTATAAAGATACAGTTGGATTCATGCAGGTCTTTTGCTACCGGTTCCAATGCTGTAGGTGAAATGAGATCACTCTTCAGTTTTTACATGAGAATCCAACTGGTAAGCTCTAGTTCCATCGAGGGTTCTTCCTACATGATGTTGTGGTTGAAATGGCACGGCCTCATTTCTCCGTTAGCTTAAGTTTCCAACTTGTTTTCTATTTGTAAAGTTTTTAGAAACCCTTAAAGGGTATTTCGTGCAGGGTGAAGAAGGCTATGGAAGCTTTGATGCAAATGAGTTTTAACTTTGATGTTTTCAGCCTTACGGCTTGAACAATGTAATTTCTTTCATTTTAAAACAAAAGATCCCAGCTCTGAACTCAAAAGGGCTATCGACCTCTGTCTAGTTTATTTTAGTTTTTATAATAGATTTTGGTTGGTGAAGGAAGACTATGAAACAGTCGGGATTGTAAATAGGAACAAGAACTTTCTCCTATCAGTAAATTATTTGGATACTGTTTAATATATATATATATATATATATATATATATATATATATATATATA